>UELV01096830.1:0-21865 GCA_900490015.1 Megastigmus stigmatizans | reverse complement strand
CACACACACACACACACACACACAAACGTACATATGCGAAAAAAAATTCTTATTTTTATGAAAACATCATTAAAAAATGTTCCTCTTCCGTTTTTTGGAAAAAAAAAATATTTTTTTGTGATTACAAAGTTTCCTTTATAAGAAAGCAAAAAAATTTTAAGAACTCAATTGAAAAATTTAGGATATTTAAATCATTAAATCCTTTTTATAATAATTAGTTAAACGTAAAACTCCTTTTCTTTTGCAAATTCCTGTAATTAAAATACACCGAGTTATCGTAAGGAAGCCCGAGTTATCGTGTCGCAAGCAAATTAAGCGCAACGAGTGCAAGAGAAAGATAGAATTGAAACTTTACTTCATAATATAAATACCCAAGATAGCAACTACCACTTTTATAAATATAGCGATCCACCTGTAAATGGGTAGTAAGACATTTATTATAATACTTTCAATTAACAATATATGTTATAAGTAATTAACGTTTACTTATAACTATTCAATATTCTCTCTCGCACTCGTTGCACGAAATTTTGAGTGCTAGAAGGAGCATCTTGCTCTTGAGCTGCTTCCGACACCCGAGTTTCCTTGCAATACCTTGGTGCTGAGGCAGCATTGCAGGTGCGCCTGCAATTATGCTTTTAATCTTTATTCGATGTAAATTTTTCTTTCATATTCGGTACTAGTCAAAATGAATTTAATTATTTTAATCTAGAAGACTCGAAAAATCTGTATGAATTTTTGGGAATATTTTACTGAATATTCTTTGAGCGCCAGCGAGATGCTTCGTAGTAGCCATGCTCTAACTTGATTCGGTACTCACCTTTCAAGCTACCTTAACTCCGATAATAATGATTTTTCATTATTATTTTCCATTTCTAAAATCATGTACATTGTTAATTTTTACAATCTTTTTTTGATCATATAATGTACATTTTTAAATGGCTCGAAGATTGTTCAATATAAGTAGCACTACACCCATTATAATTGATTTTGTAAACGATATCGCTGTGTTAATCTTTTACAATCATATTTTTACCTAATTTTATAATATTGTTAAATTGTTTATTTGATGAGCTTATAAGTAAAATACTATGATGTTAAAGTAATATTAATTTTTGTTGACAAATTTTTCGTGTTTATATTATTTTCATGAAACTGTAGATCTGATAATTTTAAAGCTTTATTACTTAAACCAATAACCATAGCTTATTTCTGTAAAATCATGTTATGAAAATGAGAGCTTAGATATCTACTGATTCTGTAGGATTTCTGTAATAATTAGTAATTATAATTTTGTTATTTTTAATTCATTAATAAATTCAGAAAACTGATAGATTTTCTTTTATTAATCTCTACTGCAAATTGTATTATTAAGTGTGTGGTCACATGTTAGAACAATATGCCATAGCAGAATCGACTAATATCGAACTTATGGAGATCCCATTGTTTAGAGGACTCTGTTTTACCGATAGATACCAACACTGTTAAAAAGTGATATTTTACTTCTTAAAAAAGAATACGGCACTTTTTGTAAATAGACTACCCCCCCCCCCTTCGTAAGTGTAATAAACATTATTAATACATTTTTTACAAAAAATACCTTATTATTTGCTAAAAAGCAAAAAAATGACTTGTATAATAGCGACACCTAACAGTTTCTTTTGAACTAGTCGGTATAACATTCTGATTTGTAGAAGATATATAATGGAATTCCTCATTTTATTCTATTTTTACACGGAAAGAAATTCGAGGTCATTATCGTTACAGGGTGTATCATTCGAATTTCGAGCCAGCTACTCCTTGCAAATTACAGAATAAATTGAATCCGTATTTTGCATTTGACCGTTCCAACGAAAAAGCGCAAAATCTTGTTCAGATTTTTGGGATAGCCGCTTCCGATGGAAGATGGCGCACGTGGAGGGGTCGAGGAGCGGGGCGTCGTTAATTATAAGCCCAGAAATCGGAATAGACTGGAATCCAGTTGGATCCTACTGGATCTTTTCGATAGAGATGTCAAATGTGTAAAACCGTAAACTGAGTTTTGAAAAAGAATATTATGGTAATATAATTTTTACCGTCAACTTGCTATTTGTACCTATAAAATATTATGTAATAATCGCAGCATTCTCTTAATTTATGTAATCGTTTTTTAAATAATTTTTGTTAATAATGCAATTAAATTCTGTTTGTAGATAAAAAACGTTTCACCGAAAGAGAACAAACTATTGCATGGATACGAGATTGAACAGCACCTTATAATACAAGACATGAATACAAAGCAATGCTCGAGTCCATCCAGAAGTCATCACCTAGGTTTAATAACTACGCAGATAACAATGTTCAAAAGTACAAGAAAGCTTTGAAAGATATTGCCAAATCATATCTTAGAAGAACAGTTTACTTATCCTTCGCACAGATTTCTTTTGCATTTTTTATAAATTGTTTTAACGTCAGTGCAGCAATCTCAATCCATGCAATTATATTGTTCAAAAAGTTCAAATCACCTATTAACCAATACAAAGCAATCATGTTTATAGGACTGCTCAAAGTTCTCGCTTCGACCGTGACGATGTTTCTTACTCATTATACTGACAAAAGAATACTCATATTTATTTCTCTGATCGGCACTGCATTATCACTATTTGCAGTAACAATATATAGTTTTCTTAACTATTACTACACACTGGTGGATACCCACTGTAATGATTTTAATGTCAATTTTTGCATTAACTATTGGAATAAAAAATATATCAAGGATAATTTCCGGTGAAGTATTTCCGGATTCGTTAGTTTTACATATTACGTTTATTCGATTATAGCGACAAAAACATTCTTGTACATGATCGAGGGTATAACTATGGCAGGAACTTCTTTATTTTTCACATTAATCAATATCTTCGGACTTGTAGTGTTGTATTTTATACTCCCAGAAATCGAGGGTAGCACGTTCAAGGAAATTGAATATCATTGCTGTGGTACAAAGAACTTAAATGATCGGAAGACCAATAAATCTGGTTACCAAGTTAAATTGGAATCTGACAGCACAGTCTGAGCTTAGCTATAAGATATTTTTTACATTTAACAATCTTCTATTATACATGAACAAAATCTTAACGTTATATTGTTTTCATAAAAAAGAACCAGTGTATAAAAATAATTTTAAATATCACGTAAAATAATTCATTTTAATAACATTAAAAAGTAGTCAGATGTACATAAATGTTGGTAATTTGTAATAAAATGAAATGCAATTTACGTATCAAGATACTCTAATAATGTTAAATTCATTATACATAAAAAAATCTATGTATTGTTTTTTTTTTAAATTATAATACATTTACAGAATATAAAGCCAATTAAATTATAAAAATATTGTAACAGATAATTTAGACATAAAAATAGGTAATCATTGTAGGCTATAAAATTGTAAGTACCGGGAACTATTTTTGATTGTAGTGTTGAATGGGATTAACAAGTTAAGAAAAGTATAATAAAAAAAAAACAAATATTTGTGTATTTATTTTTTGGGATGCTAAAACCATGCAAACACAAACTCGGACGATGTTTTATTATACTTTCTTTTATTGCGTTCTAATCTATGAATTAATTGCTTTGAAGGTGCAATACGACTAACCCCAGTTTACCAAAATAGACAAAACAAACTCTAAAAATATTGTATACAGATACTTTTGCAACTGAAAAACGACCTTGGAACCTAGAACAAACGCTTGCATTTGAATTTCTGTTATATCATTACTATGATCTAAAAAATGAATATGAAAATTTAAATTATAAAACTAGAAATACAAATGTCAACAATCAATAATATTATAAGTAATAAGAATAGTTATACTGCAGAATAAGGTTGGTTGATTTTTTACCAAATTATCTCAAAATATTAGAATTTGACAAAATGATTATAAACAAGGGCAATCTGATTGTCCATTAATATTAATTTAATTGATTAGACTGTAAGACCAATAGAAAAATCTTTGTCAGTTTGCAGTAGATCGCCGTCAATATAAGTAATATTTCTTAATGTTTGACAAAATGCATTAAAAGAAAGTTATAAAACGGAATATACCCAATTTATACATCGCTTCACTCGTTCTGGGTGACTACAGTATCGCAAAAGAGTGATTTTATATTCATATAAGCAGTATCTCTTTCAGCTGTACGAGGTATAGATAGACACTACTCTTTCATAACAAGCTAGGTAGATCTTTCCTTTAATTTTACCGTATCATTCTTATTAGCGTAGTAGTTACGTTAATAGTAAAATTACAGTAAAGTTGTTTCATTTAATAAAACGTAATTAAAATGTTATTTTTGTTTTAAATAGTTTAAACTATCCAAAACAGTTTTTGGCTTGAAATTCTTTTAATTTAACTAAAAATAATATTTTTGTAAATCGTTGATATTTTCAAATTTTCAAATATATTTTATCATAATGATACAACAATTTCAAATTCTTATGCCCCGCGAGAAAGACGCTACACAGTGTCTAAACAAACCAGATAAGCCGCCGAGACCGACAGATGCAGTTCTTCACCATTATTATCGATTAATATTGTCACATATGCCGTGGCGCAGTACAACGATCGCCATAAATCCGAAAGCCTCCGAAACCGGAGCAGCTTTTTCGGTGACAAAAAAAACGGGGAGGATGAGAGTAGGCCGGGAAATATTTCAAGACTTGGTGCTGTTGCGCATATAAGAATTTGTCACTGTCCGGGATTAAATATCGTGCAGCGAGATATGAGAAATTACAATTACGCCGAACGAAGTACAAATTATGCCGGAGTATATGTTTTATGCTGCGAAACGCTCTTGTTATTTATTTCTGAGCTTCGAAAAAATACTATAAAAAGAATGTGTGGATGCGAGCATTTCTATTCTAACTTCAGTAAATCTGATATTCTTTTATTTATCACGTTACATAATGTACATCTACAAAATTAGATTTGCATTCCACCTTAAGGTAAACCCGCACAAATAAGCAATTAGCAAATACTTTAGTTAGCAATTTGTCGACAATTACTTCCAGTTTATTTAAATTTTATGCGATACGTTTCGCGATCGCTAAACCTAATGTTGAGGCCCAGAAAAACATGCTTCATAAACCGCTTAGTCTACATTTTTAACAATCGTGGGATTCTGTATACTGTCTCTTCCCCAAAGAGATTACACATAAAAAATGTACGGGCACATTTGCAAATTGACGAATTCATATTTTACTAGCTGCAATTCCTCTCTCTCTCTCTCTCTCTCTCTCTCTCTCTCTCTCTCTCTCTCTCTCTCTCTCTCTCTTACGCTCGCTCGTATATAAGGCCCGCATTCTGATTATGGTCCTAGAAAAATTATCTATTCTCTTTAAAGTAATTTGAATTTATTGTATACTGGACAACAATTCTAATTTAAAACACCGAAAATTTTTAATGAAACACACACGCACACACAATTACGCTAAAAATAAATCGAGAATAGCTGACGCGTGATGTCAGCGGAGACGAAGAAGACAAAATCGCCAGGAACCTGCTTAAAATACGCGCGCGCTCGTATATATACTTTAAAGCTATAGTTTTTCAAAGAGGAAGGGAATTGTGAATTTTTGCATAGGTTTCTACAGTGCCCTCTTTATTTAACCTTTTATATATATACTAAGTAGTTCATAAGCAGTGTGAGTTAGAACTTATAATAGGTATGCTTACATAATAATTACTTGTAAGAAACTTATACAATTAGATTATCGGTATTGCTATAATTATTTTTATACTTTATTAAAGTGTAAACTATTTATAATTTGAAGCATATTAATTGTATAAACTGCCAAAGATTTTTCTATCGGTCTTACAGTCTAATCAGATTGCCCATTGCCCATTAATATTGATTTAATTGATTAGACTGTAAGACCGTTAGAAAAATCTTTGGCAGTTTATAGTAGATTACAGTCGACATAAGTAATATTTCTTCATGTTTAATTGTATAAAATTATGATAGTAAAAACTGTTAACACAATTAAGTTTATTTTATAACAAACGTCATCTAACGTAATTCTAAATCACGATATATCGCCACACTTCATTGCCCCGTGATTAATGCGAAGGATCACAATAAAAACTAATTTTAATTCTTCGAGGGGCTAGTGAAAATTGCCAACATCTGTCGTCGAAACGAAGAAATGGCTATTAATATTCGCAAAGCTCGAGTTCGGAGCGCTATCCGCTTTTTCCTCCTATGTGCGCTCCCTTTGTCTAACTGCTGCAGGCTCTCGGCGCGTGGTGCGATTTTGCACCAACTGCCCGCCTCGTACCTCCTGTCAACGTTCGTTATCCCCGCTTCTATCATCATCTCTCTTATTCTCGTTGTTCTTATCACATGACTGAGAAGCTATTTCTGCTGTCTTAATGTGCACAATGATCACACTGTTTATGGTGATGCAATATTTCCTTGTCGTTCGTTCGAATTTTTCGTTTTGACAAACATCTTTTTCTGTGCATACGATTTATTTTTGGGATGGATTAGTATAAGATTAGTTATGATTGAGTGAAAGTTTTACTGTAAAGTTATATTATATAAAAATTAAAAATATATCAAAATATAAATTGTGGAAGATATTTTTATAAAAATATTTTATTTCTGTAAATGTATTTTAGTAAACCCAGAGATAAAACGTGTTTATTTAAAATAGATAGCTTTTCACGTGTAGGTATTCAAAATAATTATCTATTAAAACTGTTTACTTTCTATTAAAAGACTTTTTCATACTTTATTCATATTTATTACTTGTTAACGACGTAATTGTTTTGAACTTTGTAATTAGCCGAACAAATACAGTATGCGGTATTAATCAGATTTTCGTAATGGTAAAGCAACTTGTACAAACAACATTAATTAAATTTTGATCGATCGAACATTGGCTGTCGATACACTATGCTGAACTTTCGTTAAATAAATCATTCATTAACTAAATTCATTTCTTCTCTCGTGGAGAGATTTGAAATTAAGTTTAACTCCAATATTGTTCAATACCACAGTATACAAATAACCCAAATAATAACTAAACTGAACTACAATATCATTGTATTTATGATCTATAGAAAAATTAACAATATTACCATTTAAACCGTGGATTATAAACTCGACCATAATTCGCATAGATTCTAAGCAGTATACTCTCAATTCCCGAAGCATAAAATGAAATTGATAAAGCAAAAATACAATCAATTCAATACACGCACATCGTCGAGTGCACGCTATGTAACATTGTAGCGCGCCATATCAATCAGTATCAGCGTAACAAAAGACTAAATCGATTTTCCATCATCAGCACAATTTTCATCAAGCTCATGTCTCGCCGATATATAAATCCCGGTATTCAAAGGCTTAATCTTCATGACGCGTTGACAATTTATTCTTAAAATTTTCCATAAGCACCGTATTTGCCATGTAACATCTACGTTGTATATATATATATATATACACCTACAATCCGGTTGTTCCTTCATACAAAAGAGAGAGGGAGAACAAAACGACTGCACAGGGTCGCGGGTCGGCTGCCACGCACCAAATTGCTTCTCTCCTCTCCTTTATTCGCTTGTCTCGCTTTCCCCTCTGTTTCGTACAAAGCGTGCAGAGCGCGTGCCCGACGTCGCCCCTTCGTTATTATGCTAATTTTTATGCAAAGCCTGCAGATCGTCAATGGCAAAGAGAGGCGCATGTGTGTGCATGGATTGTATAAAAGGATTGGAGAAACCGCTTTTCATTTACGCCGATGCTTGATCTAGAGGATATAATTCCTGTCCAGGGAGAAACTGTCTTTTTTTTTGCTTTTTAGAAAGACGGGGTGACGAGGTAGTTTTCAATTCTGTTGTTTTTTTTTGGGGGGGGGGGGGCAAGGAGTTTTTTTTTAGGTGAACAAAGATCGGGTTTATCATTGGAATAAATTTGATATAATTACGGCCTTTTTGTGGGTGCGATGATACCCAACACGTGAAGTAGAGAATTTATTAAGCAGCCACAACCACCTTTCTTTTCAATTTTGCTTCGTACTTTAAGCTACTGGTTTTTGACTGAGGAAAATTCTGAAAAAAGTACTTATTATGTAAATTCGATTTTTTTGTCAAAGGATTTGTTTTTTTACTTAAGCAATTTTAATCTCTATATGAGGTTATTTTGCTATATACATCAGTATTTACACAGTATGATACATTGTAATACATTTTATTTAGTGCAGAAGATGCGTGACATTTTACGTGTCATTTACGAATAGCTTAGATTCTCAAGCTACATTCTTTGAAGAAAACGCTTATAATATTACATTTCGCCGGTATAGGCTGAGATAGAGGGTCGATCACTATAGAGAATACCCAAGTGTTTGAAGTTTCTGCATAAAACAATTTAGCTGCTTGTCAAATAGAGAGCACTGCCATATTACGTGGTTCAGATCTTGGACTTCCCATCCGCGTTCATAGTTCCCAATGTTTATAACACCAATACGAGCCAGGGAAGAGTTAAGACTGTAGTGGTTTGTTCGACATCGATTTATAAGACTTATAGTTTCTCGGGGGAAATTTTGTACATGGCTTTTTATTAAAAATTGAATTTAGTTTATTATCACATAAAAGAGGATTATTACAAAATATATTTAAAATGTACTTCAAGATCTTTATTTAATTTTGACTTCTTTGAAATGAGTCCCAAATTAAATTTTGTACAAATAATTACTATTTATATAGATGAAGGATTGCTGTACCTAAATAAAGCAAGGCAAACCGCAATAGAAAATTTTTCTTACACAAGATGCACCTTGACGTCATAAAATACTATTTTATTAAATCTATGAAGCCCATACATGCAGTTTTTCTAAAGTACTTAAAACTATCATCTATTTGCTATAAAGAAAAGACTTGAAAACATTGAATCATAAGTTCCCTTTTTTATGTCTAAAATAACTTTTAATCAACAATATAGGGATAACAAGTACAACCAAAAAGAAAAACATAGAAAATAAAGCTTCCAAACTTTTGTTCATAACATTTACTTAACAAGTCAGTTCTTCTTCCAGAAAGGACAGGCGACTCCAGCTCGAGTTTCACAAGCTTTCCTAGGGGAGGACCTTTTTCGGGGCTACTTATATAACTTGGCAGAAGACGTACCGGAAAAACGATCAAGAGGGCGCGAAATTAGTGAGCTCCAGTCAGGAAATGGCGGAACTGCTCGGATTTCCGGTTCCATGTATATGTGTGTGCGTGTCCAACAGGAGAAGATCGCCTAATTTCCGGCACAGCCTCGCAAGTCGCAACGTGTATATCTGTATATATACGCAATCAATACTCGCGATATAGTCTATTAGAGCGTGTACATATTTTGGATTTATAGTTAAGAGTATTTGTGATGTCAGAGTATCGTGAATCTCAAAGAAGATTAGGGAGATTCGGATTACAACATTTTAATTTTCTATATTAGTGATTTGATCAGAAAGATGCAAATATTATCATAAGAAGCGGTTTTTAATAAATGGACGTTGATATAAATTTAAGAAAAAATAGAGTAGTCCTGTACACAAATAGAAAGATATTTCCATGAATATAGACATAATTATTATTCTACTAAATCGAGCATCGTAATACAAAAGTTCAGATTATTATGTATCATGAATTTTATCCCAGATCCTACGCAACTTTTTTATTATATCCACCATTTCTTTCCAAAATTGATACGTATTCGCATTAGCATATTTTTCATTAGAAAACTTGTATATCTGAAATTTATTTATTATAACTTCGAGCCATTACATATTTTACCTTTTATGATAATGTATATTGTAGCTGGAGTAGGATGAAACATGGTCATTCCGAGAAAATTGATTGGTATTGTTATACATTAAATAAGGAATCTAACTCATAGTTCTGTGTACTAAAATATTACTATGTTCTGAAATTTTCTGTTTAAAAAATATATACACGTACATAATAAATCACTCAACGTGACCATAGAATTCTCTATACAATTGGGTACTTACTGTCTTTTTTACCGTAACTGATTTTGTCTAAAAAGCAATAATATTTTAATGTAAATAAGTACAAATGAAAATTCAAAAATATCCTAACGAGGATAAGACTTCATAAGTATCCGAGTTCGTTGACCAATTATTTATAGGTTTTTATTTTTATTGCGTGAAGACCAACAAGCCTCTCAAATATTTTTATATTATCAATACGTCAATGTACTTCACCTTAGATGCTGTCCCAAATTTACACAATCATATTGAAATAGAATTCATAAACTTAAAAAATAATTTATTTAAACAATTACCTAGACATTTACCGCTCGGACCTTCCAGTAAAGCAAATTATTCAAGCGATCGTTGTAAAAAAGCATCTGATAACGCGTATTTTCGCTATTGTCCATCTCAATACTCACCCTGAAAATTTCATAAGCACCTATACAAGCAGGCAGCATTCGATCGATCAATGTATCAACATTTTTTACGGCCTCTCATATACTCCTCTCTCAATTTTTACGATATTCCTCATTACCTCTTCAGCGTTTACGGTCATTATAACGTTAGGCCAGAGGAAAAAGGAAGAGAGTGAGAGAGAGTGAAAGGGAGAGAGAAGAGGTGGACGCGTGCGTATATATGACGTACGGCAGATGGCACGATCAGCTCCAAAGAAAAAGCAGCTGCCCGACCGCCACTACTAGTTACCATGGTACACACACCACAACGCCACGAGCCGCACGTGCCAAAGGGACTGTCCCGAAACAAACTGCATGTAACGGGTGACTCTACTTAAAAATATTACTTTTTAGGTAATCTTAAATATTAATATTAATATGCACCCTTCATGAAATAGTAATTTTAAGCCATACAGTTTATAGCTGTTTTAATGTTATTTTAAATGCATCAAATTCCTGATGGAAGCCGAACTCATTTTATAGTCATTTTATTTTATTAGTCTATAGAAAATAGCCAGTTTGATTCGATATAGACAAAAACTTGTCTAGTTTGTCCCTTGTGCTGAAACGATTTTTCCTATATTATTCAAACATCATAATATATGGTCAAAAAAATAGGTACAAAATAATATGCTATTTGATGGCTAAATTCTAGATAAAAATAATGAATAGCTGAATGGAAATTGAATCTATTTTTCAGTTAGTAAAAGTGGAGAGTGTGAGAGACAGAATCAGATGCACAGTTTAACGTGCAATAGTAGGCTTGTCAAAAAGAAAGAAAAAATGAATGCTCAAACATCAAAAACATATAAATTAATGTTTTCAATAAAATTCTTTGTTCATAAACATCTAACGTAACGATAAATACAATATAAAGCTTTAGAGGTTAGATTTACTGACTCTAGTTTTGTTACTGTATTTTTAATGGACAATAAATTCGTGAAATTTGATTACGTTACATATTTATAACAGCTAAAACTGATCCTGTAAAAAACTATGTTTTTTATATGCATCTTTAAGCCATTAAATATTTGAATAAAGTCTGAAACATCACAAGAAAGGAATAGTCATTTGTCATAACCATTAACTAAAGTTTATAACTATTTTAAATGGCTTCATTCCTACCGTGGGCAGTTCAAATAATATTTTACCATATTCAAATTTAATTATTGAGTAAATGTATTTTAAATTTAGCAATGCTTCTTTTCTTAAACAGTTGCTGTAATCAATCATTTCTTTACTATAAAAAGTTTCAGAACTACTAAGAGTAATTGCATTTTGCAAAATACAGTCCGTGCACATTTATACGGGAAATTATGTGCATTTTTATAAGCTTTTTAATTTTATTACAATTTGTACCAAAATCGGGTAGATGTTATTAAATAAGAAATAAAGCTGAAATGAAAGCTATAAATTTGAAATGTGCACGAATTAATCAGATTGAATTAAATTACTGGAATATATGTTAAATCTTTTACTTAAAATGAAATACTTTTTGCACCATTATTCAACATTCAATGGCGTAAAATTGGGTATAAATACGTATAGGTCTTTATACAATGTAAATGCGTTAATCAAAATAAACTGTGAAAGATCAGTCATAGTTGTGATAATTGACAAACAAGTTATTTAAATTCCCTCAACAATTATCGTCATTTTATTATGACCACCTGCAACGACCAATCAATTCTATATTTCAATACCAAAAAAAGATTTTTAAGAAAAGAAAATTCAGTTTTAATATTATTTTCTAACCTCAAAAATTAAATCCTGTCGTATTCTATTGTTTCGAATGACACTTTATACTTTATGAGAAAGTACTTTAACTAATACTTTATGAGAAAGATTATTGATAGAAAAAAGTGACATATGAAGAGCAAAGTATTTGGTAATATTCAAGTATTTGTTCATCGTGCAAAAATAAGGCACGCATGAATTTTGCTAGTGTATAAAACAATATATAAGCATCCTTATTTCCAGAACACCCAGTAGGTGTTAAACGTAAAGCTTCGGCGAGAGAGCAAGAACATCAGAGAAAAGAGCGAGCCGACTGCCAAGGCGGGTCCATATAAACACACACACACACACACATGCACATATACATATACGTTTGGTTTCTCGGGTGGGCGCGCCGGGCGTGGAAACCTGTTGTTGTTGCGTTCCGCCAGCGCATGCTCGATGTGCACAATGCCAAATGTATAATACGCACAATGTTGGCTGCCGATTACTCCACGTGGCTATGCTCTGAAGTTGATAAAAAGACGTCAAAAAGGACTATTTATTTGACTGCGTTTTAGAAAATGTGCTGTTGTTGCTACCGATTGAGAAGATTTTAAAAATAATTAGCATTAGGGAGTGTAATGGTGACTCGTAAGTTTATTATTGGGCTGACCGAAGTTTGGCCTTTTTCGTGCGTGTTCTCCAGTGTGAATTGGGATTAGATGTAATTGCGGATGATTTATTCATTATTATCTTTTGGAATGATGACAAATGATTTATAGGTACTTATATGCGATGCAAAATATTATAGACTTTTTTAAAATGAAGTATTTAGGTAGTTCTAAATTAGGAAATAATAATTGTTTTATATGTCTTATAAATTAGTGACATTTTTAATTATGACTATCTAATTATATTTTTTAAGACAAATAAATTATAATTTATAATGTATGGATTGATGATATATGTAACATGTATAAAAGGTCAACCCTTATATTTATTTTCAGGACTTCATTTGGTATACTAAATTTTATATTAATAATTCAAATGACAGTCCTTTCAACTATCTTTGCAATCCAATCTCACTGCAACTCAATGAAACCATTTCCTTAATCAATAGCTTAAGCACCGCACGAACACCTCCCAAATTTCTAAAAGCTGCCGAAAAATCATCATAATCTTTCAAACTCCCATCCATAGAAACCCTAATAGTGTCAAACCGTCATCCCTGGTTTATATCTGCCGAGCGCCCGCGTCAAACGTGTAACGGATAACTTTTCACGGACACCCGATCCCCGACTATCAATTATCTATTATTATTACCGAGCACAGCAGCGCTATATAACACGATCTCGGAGGTTAAGTATTCGAGGCGCATAGTAAAAACCGTCACGGGCGCGTATCAATACAGAAGATCGGTGACTGCTGTAGTGCGGTTCGGCCCACTCTCTGCATCACGATTGACGAAAAAATGCTTATGCTCGCTCGCGTGCGCATTATATGTACGGGTGTAATGGGAGAAGCAGCTGTTGGATTGGTAGCGATTACAGCTGTGTTCACTGCTCGCTCCCCTCTCTCTCTCTCTCTCTTTCTTTCTCTCCCTCTCTCTCTCTCTCTCTCTCTCTCTCTTTCTCTCTCTCTCCATGAATTGTGATTTTGGTGTGCCGCGGAGCTGGGATATACGATAGAAAAGCGGAATTGATGCATGCGGATGTTGTATATTACGCGGTACCGCTTTAATTTGTCATTTGCTGTGTACCAGGGTGAAAGGCTTGCGAGATTTGGCCGTACGGCATAAACGCAAAATTAATATATACAGAATTCGGAATTAATAATTGGTTTCAAAAGTTTCATTTCATCGGTGTTTACGGTAATAGTATTATGAGAATTTTCAATAAGTTTTAATAAGACACAAACAAAACTTTTTTTATAAAGTAAAATATTTTTACTACGTGTGCAAATTTTTTTTTTCATAAAGTTCTTAGATTATGATATTGAAAAGAGAGTTTTTTTATTTAATTTTACCTTTCACTAAAATTAAGAAAGTTTGAAATATAATTTTGAATTTTGTAAGTCTTAAAAGTAATTTAATCGAAATCAAAACTTATAATAACCATTATTCTTAAAATCTATTATTGTAAAATTCTCGGTAGTAGTGTTATTCGAAGATGATATCTATTAATTAAAAATATTTTTTAATTTTCATTTAGCATGAAAATTTATATATAATAATAAACGTTATACAATTAAAAATATTGAATGGAAAATAAAAAATAAAAAGACTTTGCATGAGATTTCTTCCTTTTATTAAAAATATGAATACTTGAAAATAAAATAACTATTTCATTAAAATAATTTGATGATAAGTATTTATGAATCTATTGATACCAAGCCTATGCACAGCTATCTTTATGTGCTTCTGTTAGAATTTTACTTGTGTGCACAATAATGTAAAATTGTTTGTGGATAAATAAAAATAATGGAAATTAATAATACTGTATATAAAATTAGAATATAATAATAACAGTGTGCATAATTTTGATTTTCTCGCTTATATAATATCACAGATATCAGAAGTAAATGCAATTGATTTCTATTTTTGTTTATTGTTCTAATTCAATATTTTTATATCACATGGAATTACGGAATTACGTACATACATGGTTTCAAGCTATATGAAATTTTTAAAATAAGTATTATTATAAATGATAGGATAATAAATCACCTTTTATTAAGCGAAACCGGAGCAATACTTTTAAAGACAAATTAATCTGGAAATGGTATCGAGAGATTATGCGCTCCTGATTTATGAGGACAAATGGGGGGAAGGGAGGCGGTCAATAAAGGAGAGCAAAAATATTTATTCCCTTACGATCTTTAGTCAGCACCGACAAATTACCAAGCAAAACCATCTTTGGCAAGAGAGTCGGGGCCTTTGAAATACGATTAAAATTTGGATTGGCGCCAAAATCAATTTGCCAATTTCTTGTTCCTTGGTCGCAATAATGGCCGAAACGGTGTTTAGAGCGCTTTTCCGCAACGATAAATTAATAGAGCCCTCATCACAATCGACTATTTCCGGTGAGTCTGTGGTCCTACAATCTTTTTTTATTAGCGCTGAAACTTTCTGAATTACTTTTCCAATTTCTTACTTTCAATGTGAATTTCGAAAAGTAACCCGTATCGCACTAAATCTTGGTATACTATTGTTATCATACTGCTTTACCACACGGAAAAAAAATTCTCTTGATACATTTAGAATATTAAATTATAATTTTTACTATTCAATAGTAACGGAAAGATAGTCTCAATTTATAATTAGAATCTAATAATTAATGAGATTCGAGCAATTAAAAAATAACTGGTACCCGACACCATAGAAATAAGATATTTTTCATGAACAAATTTTCTCGTGTAATAATCATAATAATTAATTGAAAATGTTCATAAGAACTCCTATTATGAAAATTTTTTTATTAAATTTCCTGAATAACAAAAGAATGACAAAAAGTATCTTAACTTATCCCATTTCAAATGTAGGTATTAAATGCATTTTTCAGATTTGGAAATTTTTTAAAAAAAAATTAAAAAGAAGGGTAATTTATAAAAATTTATTTTATACCACTCTAACATAAAAATTGTAAACTTGACATGGATTTTAGGTTCTTGTGTTATAAAATATTATTCAACACTGATAGCCATAAATTGATATTATGATGAAATAGTTATACTAAACAAAAGAAAATCATCAAATAAAAAAAAATATTTCAGATCTATTACACCACCCCACACACACATGCACATACACGAAAACGATCATTTAATTTTATGCAAAAATTCTAAAAACATGTTTCTCCTACGTTTTTGAAAAAAAAAAAAATTTCACGATCAAAGCTTTCTTTATAAGGAAGCAAAAAACGCAATTTTTTTGAGTGCGTTTCTGTGTACAGGTAATAAAATCTTAAACCCCCTCTGTCTCTCTGCGATGTTCCATAAATTTCTTTTCTTTTTTTTACATCATTCGCATTTCCATCTAAAATACGGTGTAAAAACTGTGCACGATTCTAACATTCTTTAGATCTTTGTACATCTGAATAGAGAGGTTCAAAGTGAACGACTGTTACCGTGTGTAATATTTTTGTAAAAAGTTTTTATATATATATGCTGAATAAATGCACACTGCCACTAAATAAAGATGTTTAAAATTTTATGCTATTTTCACCCTGCATCAACTGTGAATAAATGAAGCAGATTTACTCTATTAAAATAAAAAATGTAATTTTTAATTGTATCAGAATTAATGTATACATAAAGATGACTGCACAAAATACATTTACCGCTGAAAAAGTTATCTAAACAAATAATACCGCAATTAAAACTAACTTACTTATTAAAACTACTCTCTAAATTTGAAAAACTGTTTTCTGCTCAAACTTCACAGAATAATTTCTGGAAATGGAAATAGCCTTTAATTTTCCTTTATGTATGAGCAGCTTCAGGTCTTTTTCAATTCAAAGTTATGGGCAAATTGAAAATCAAGTATAATTTTTTACTCCAAAAAAATAATGAGAAAACTTACGCTTATTTCAAATGTGAATTTATTACACTTCTTATTATCATTCACAACTTTATATGTTGAAAATAAGAAGAGCATAACTATAAGACGAATTACTTGAAATAAACCAAAAAACTTCGAATTATTTGCACCTACATTATCTAACTACAACCGTATCGAGACACTATGAGAAAGTGAAATTCTCCGTGGTCAGGCGCAACTGCTCTAATACGTCAAACAAAATACAACCCAGTGCTGTAGCCATGCACACATTAGACACTTGCATCGCAGTACCTGCGATATACAGGCGCAATGGCACAGACAAGGGAACGTAATACCATTGCGTATGATTCTCCGCGAGAATCTGCTGCACAACGTACATCTCTTCTCGCATACATCCTACCTCTGAGCTGCCGGGCCGCTATACTGCCGTGCAGAGTAGCAAAATTATTGATTAAAAGGGAATCGTGTGTGGAGTAGTGTTGAGAAACGAAATTATGAAGTCGCAGAATGATGAATTACAAGTATGTGTGCATGTGTGTGTCGTATGTGTATTGTGCACATGTAGTAAGAGATGGATGTGATTGATTCGATCAGTGTTTTGCGCCGCAGTTCGGCAATTACATTAGTCTACTGCTACGCGGCAATTAGTGGCGAAAGAAATCTGGGGAAAAATGAAATGCGATTTACCGATTTTTTTTTTCTTGTACCATGTAGCGGTCGGGCCTAAAAAAGGAATATTACATTCTAAAGAAGTATCGAATAAAGTAAAACTTGATAATCATATAATAGATAATTAACAACTTGTATAATTGTGAAAAATATATTTGTTAAAGTTTCTTACATAATTCTCGAACTATTTTTAAATATTAGTTATTAGCTAAATAAGTATCGTAAAATTATATATTATGAGTTTTCTTTCATGATACATTATTAATATTTCACTTTTCCGAATTTTTTGCAGGTTTAATGAAGCACAGCATATTGAAGAATTTTGGTTTGCTTTATCGAATCTCATTGATTCTTGTGCTACATCTTCATTTCTGAGATGTCGGGTCATTTTATTTTCTTTTTAAATTACCAGAAAGAAAGTCTGGTATCAGTTTTCTCGCTATAGTATCGTCGGTAAAGTTAGTATACAGCGTAGCTCCAGTCCAGATTTGGGATGGCAGCCGTATACGAAAATGAGATGTCAGACGCACGAAAACGAAGTACGACAGTATCTTGAGTGTACAGTGCTGCGTTGTACAAAAATGTTTTCCGTGAAGGTATTGAAATGTGGTGAAAGTTGTGTATAAGTACGCGAATTTTCTTTGTCTGTTTACAACTGTCGCGCAGCTACCGACTTATATGTTTTTATGTACTTTTGCACGAACTAAATTAAAACTTTGCTGAGCTTAAAAAAAGCAATCAATTATGGTAGGCTTGTTATGATTTCAGGTGACTTTTGAGTTCATAATGGAACATGGAGCCTACGTTTCCATTAGGATACATACATTTATACTAAAAAAAATGCTTAGAATCAATTCTTATCATAATAGAAATTTGTTTTGTGCTAAAATATGTGACTTTTGGAGTTTGACACTTTTTGTTTACACCATTGTGTAGCGGCCGTGTCTAAAAAAGAAAAAGTAAATCGGAATGGCAGCATCGTTGGTATTTTTCTGTTCATTCTGCTTTAAATTACTGAATTGGAAATACTTAAATAAATATTATTAAACTTCGAATATGTATCATTTATTTATACTAATTAAACTGTAAACGAAACCCAAATTATTGACCAAAATAGGTAGGATCGATTTTAGCAACTATTATGGATAATATTTCAATTACTATTAACATTTACATATAACGCAGGTGTAGACGGTTAAACTCAAATACTTACAATATAGCTGCAATATGGTTATCAGTGAACAATACGTGAAAATAAATTCGAAGTCCATGAAAAATAAATATTTTTACCTCCATACCGCGAACATCAGACATCGCATGTAAATGTGTATGACAAGAAAAAAAAAATGTCTATCCTGGTGAAAAACGTGTTGTGCGATGAAAGGTTGTCTGTCCATTTTGACCTGACCTTGAAACTTGACATACAAGCGAGGAGTTTACGTCAAGTTTCAATTATGGTAATCTACATAATTTTTCAATCCGAATTCTTATTAAAATTTTGCGAGTTACCGAACAAAGTGACAGCGTGACTGTCGCGAAATATATCTTAGCCAATAACTCACAAAAGCTGGTAAAGGAAACTTAGCAGTTGAAGGGAAAATTGTGAACTCTAAACCAACTCATCATAAAAAAATAAATAATTCTGCATGAAATATGAAGTAATCAATATATTATAAACATATTTCCTTTCAATTCTAGTTTTGTATTTCACTTTTTATCGAACTATGGGCCCATTAGTTTATATACTTATAACTCCCCTCATCATAAAATCTGATAAATATTGCTTGAAATCTAAGTAAACATGAACATTCCATCAGCCAGCCTAAAATCATACGCCCACATTCCACCATTTCTCCAAAAAGAACAAAATAAAACTTCAACAGCAAAAAAAGCCGAATCGCAAATTCCCGCTCGCTTCCAATATTAAACAGCCGTGACAAAAAGTTTGCTCGACGCGCACACACTCTTCAACTGAATTATAAAAGGCCCATCCAGCGACATCGAAGTATCAAACAGTCGGGAGGGGACCCCCTGTAACCCAGGAGGGTCGCAAAAGTAAGTTGGTACTGCCACGTGTTCATCCACACACACACATACACGTTTATTTCAGTTCGAAAAGCCACGTGCGCATTCACGCGGCCCCCCTTCATCAGGACGCTTATACGCGCCTTCATTATCGTCCTGCACGTTTATAAACAGACGCACGCACATATATATATATATATATATGCGTGTGCGTACGTGTGCGCGTGAAAGTAAGGATTTCGCAGAGGGCGCGAGAAGGTCATGCACGTGCAGGGGATGCGCGCGAATTTTTTTGTTTGCAACTCTGCGCTCAAGAAAGGGCGCTTTGATTGAAAAGCTATGCGCAGTATAGTGTGCCTATATATATATAATATTTAGTTTCTTTCTATCGCTCTCGATTTTTATCGCTACATATATAAACGGTTTTAGGGGAGGGTGGTATGACCGGTTTGCTTTTTCTTCTCTCCGCGGTTCATTTTGCTCGCGATGGGGATGAACTCGCTCGCTCTCTTTCTTTCTCTTCTATCTTCTTTTGATGTTCGAGGGAGAGTGGAGCGAGGGATGAGCTCTATCGTGCGTTCGATTGTGATGGAGGATGCCCCAAGTCTTTGTGTTGAATTACGCTTGCGTGTTTTATTGCGATGCTCGTAATTAGATTTTGTCGCTTAATCAGTGAATTTGTGGATCGTGTTACTATCTTGCTTAGTGTGGGTTTATTTTAGAAATGACCAGCTGTGACCTCAAGCATTTTAATTAGAGTTATGTTTAATAAAGTTCAAGCTAGCATTTATTATTAGCCTAATTCTATATAAGCAAATTCAGTGCATCATAAACGTAATCTCAAAATACTAATAATAACATAATTTTGCCGTATGTTAAGCCTTCATAGAAAATAGATATTTCACAAAAGCAATATTTTAAAATGGTTATTTCTAATGTAATGGCTAATTTGACATTAGCCGAACAAAAGTTGAAGTACAGTCTGATGTAAGTCTGACTTTGAGCACTACTTATGTTACCTTTTTATTCAAAGTTCAGTTCGAATAAAGTTAACTTCACAATGACAAAAACCAAATAGTATGATTTTGTGTTCAAAAGTCTGCCGTAGTAATGGCCAATGCTGGATTTCTGCCAGAGTTCTATTTTTGTGCACATGAGATATTCGGTATTACTTATTTATTTTTAATTGAACACCAATTTTGTATATTCAAATGTATAGATATAATTAATTTTTAATCATAGTGTACCCATAAGATCTACAGGTACTAAATTGATTCAACAATTTCTCAACTCAGTTGTGCTCAACAAAGTTGTTTGCACAACAAACCAATTTATAACGAAGATCCGTATATAACAAAAAATTTTCAACCGTTAATTTCTTCCTCGTATAACCGAACTGCTATTTTTCGATGCTATCGTTGCCCATTGAAATAAAAAAAAAACTAACGAATTCAACCACGCAAGAATATATATACATATACGCAAACTAATACAAAAAAGAATCGCGAAACACATCGGTTGTGCCCTCATATAAAACAGTCTGTCGTACGGACGAACGAGCAAGGGCCACCATCGTCGTCGTTCTTTGGCTTTACATACATACACACACGCGCGAATCGTAGAAGCGTGAACAATATATAATGTAATCGGGTCGGTAATGTATACAAAAGAGAAAGAGCCGCGGCCCCTTTTGCCCGTCCACGGATCCCCGTGAGGATTAAGGCGCTCTCTGTATACGCCACGGCTACGACCAAAATGAACCCCATTATTTCTATATCCTTTCTCTCTCGCTGTGTGCGTGTGTATCGTGTTACTATGCGCGTCCAGTGCACGCATTCGATCGAATTCGGGACTTAACATGCGGGCGCTTAAAATTTGCGATATGTTTTTGCCGAGGTTCGGTCCTTATTATCTCGAAATTTGATACCCGAGAGTTGGATGGTCATTGGCGCATACAGAGAGACGAAGCATAGTTAATTGGAGCATTTGTGGAAACTGCTTATACACGGAGAGAAAGGGGTTAGTAATGGTTACCTAGCTAGTTAGGTAATTCGGAACGAATGGCGCACGTTTTGATACGATACATATCCACCCTGGGATTGAGTACCTACACGGAGAAAAATACTCTCTTTAAAATTACTATAATCTTCACTAATGGCGAGACAGAGTCAAATTATGAGAAACTTTACAATAATTATAAAACTTATTAGCATACATTCAATAATTTCCGCAAGTCCTGACACTGAAAAATGATTAGAGTAGTAACTAAAAATTGCTAACCTGTATACTAAAAATTATACGCAGTAAAATTTCAATAACTTTATTTTTTAATTTAGTAAATAATATTATGAATTTTGCTAAACAGTATAGTAAAATCAGTTATTTATATACTAAAAAATATTACTTTTGAAATTGGTATACCAAGCTTTTAAT
>UELV01096829.1:54352-76656 GCA_900490015.1 Megastigmus stigmatizans | reverse complement strand
CCTCTGATCATAGTAAAAAGTTGATACCTTTGCAGTATCATTGTGAAAAAAAATGCGAAAAAAATTTTTTTTCGAAAATTTTCACGTTTTTCACATTTCAATCGGCCATATTTTTTTTTCTCGATGTCTAATCGAAATTTCGTGCTCAGGTTCTGAAAGAGCATCAAATTTCGCGTAGGAATAGAGGTATTGCAATATTTTTTTGGTCCGATAACATAATAAATAAACACGTTGAAAAGTTAGTAAAAATTCTGATCACCTCGGCGTTAATGGGTTAATTACAAAAACTAAAATTTTTATTATTATATTTAAATGTAGGAGAGTAATATTAAATTTAAAGAATATATTTGAAATTGTCATAATTATAACTGCGAAGTTATTTTTAAATATGTCTTAAACTTTTTAATTTTGATTTAATGAAGTTGATATCTACGTTGGTCGTAGTTCATCCAATTAATCTCACTCTAGTAAATAAATCATTACTTCGCAATTAAAATTGAGCTGCAGATCAGACACTGTCGCCTTAGAAAGTTAATTAAGCAATTAAGGTCGGAAACAACACCTCATCCACGTGACTATAGGCACTGCACTCCAGTTTCCAGTGGAAAAGTTTTTTACAGTTCGAGCTCCCGGGCATTTGTACCTGCACGATAATTCTCACTCATCACGGTCCCCATAACAGTTTCATTATCGCCATAGCCACGGAAAGCGATTGCACGCTCAGGTTTGTACATTCATAAAGAG
The DNA here is from genome assembly GCA_900490015.1 of Megastigmus stigmatizans. Taxonomy (NCBI): domain Eukaryota; kingdom Metazoa; phylum Arthropoda; class Insecta; order Hymenoptera; family Megastigmidae; genus Megastigmus; species Megastigmus stigmatizans. The sequence continues at coordinate 75,912 of UELV01096829.1, read as the reverse complement.
TAAATAAAGCATAATAGCCAGTCGCAGATAAGAAGTGTGTGTGCGTGCATGCACGTGCGGTCGCGCGATCATTCGGAGGAACATTGCCCGCGGTGAAATACTTTCCAAGGACCAAGGACGTTTAGTGCTCCTGCGCGCGCGCGGCACACCTTCCTCTTCTTCCTTTTTTCTCCATGTCTCAACTTCTTCGTCTCTCTCACTCTTTCTTTGTGAGAATCGCGCGCGACCTGAAACAAGGCTAAAAAGTTGCGGTATACATGGCATATAAGCTAGACGGTCTCTCGATAGGTTGGTCGCTGTGGACCGATCGCACCGCGTTTGGCGCCGGGGTGTACGAACGAAAAGCCAGTTTCGCGATTCTTTCTCGAAAGGATGATGAGGGGGAATTCGAAGGGGAAATCTGCGGAGCGAGTGAGTCGATCGGGTATAATGACGCGAGACGTGGACTTGCGGCTCACTCGTTTACTTTGCAAAATTCGAATTTTTGTTGTATGAATATGACCGGTGTGCAGCTGGTTATTTTTTTTGGGGGTTTAATCGTTTTAGCGTGAAGCTCGATATTGTGCTGATAAGGTACTGCGTTGACTTTTAGAAGACAGGGGACAAGGAACTTTAAAGAATCTTTATGAGAGAATGAAGCTCAGTTTTCTGAAGATAATTGCAGGTGCTTTGATAAGAAGCTATTTATTTTGTATAGTTACTGTTAAAGATAAGATCACGTAAATTTTTATTTTCCATTGATTTAAAATATTTTGTTAACTGGATAAAGTGCTACGAAAACTATATATGTTCGATCAATATTTGACACAAAATACTATTTTGCATTGTTTTTCACTTAAAAAACTTTTAAGTTTATTCATTTGATAATAATCATGTGATAATAACATTATTTTTATGCTTTCGTACAATATTCATAAGTAACGAGAATAATGCGATAAATTTTGGTAATTTTCCTAGTTCTAAAAATGTGATATCGTTCAGCAGTATCATCACAACATTTTTAGAAATTCCATCAAATGTTTTCGATCTCGTTCACGAATTACCATAACATCGCCAAAAAATACTCATATCAATTTTATTTGGAATGTTCGGGCTGTATAAATTTATTCGTTTGATTTTATTATTATAGTCAACTAAAAACGTTCGTCCAAGATGAAGAGATGTAGCGAAGAAAAGAAAAAGGATTTCTGGCGTCACGAAATGCTAATATAAGAGTACCGCAAACTATAGCGGCCCATTCTTGGGCTTTAGGCTGGGGAAATTTGATTGCTTTCTTAAGTGGATTCTTGAAATTTCCATTCCTTCGATGGAAGAGTGCCGTAGCGACGGCACCTGCGACTAGGCAACTTTGTGTACACGCGCCGAGTCGTGACAGGCGTTTGCTCAGGGGCGATTGGTAATGTGCCGCTCTCCCGATCGACGTGACTTTTATTTTTTGGCGTATGCAAATGAACGTCGAACACTGTAGTTTCGTTTAGCCGATAATTGAGCGTTGTGCACTTTCTTTAATGTTGAGCAATTGAGCGATTTAAAATTCTTATTTATGAGCTTGTGCTTTGCTTCTCGGTGTATTTTTGAAAAAGTATCATGCACCTTTGTGCGTTGAAATGGAAATGTTTTTGATAGATTTATCAATGTTTGCGCGGTACAGTTATGGAGATTTTTTTTTCAAGAAACCAATGACTGCGGCCAATCATTTTGTTTTGCACGGGCCTGTTTGTGAACAAAAATTCTGCCATATCCCAGTACAGCTTGATCTTTATCTTAGCTTAATAAAAGAAACTAAATATAAAAATTACTGTCCTTTAGTGAATTACATTGTACATTTTTGATCGTTTAGTTAATTATTAAGATCAGCTCTAGACACATTCTTTCTTTTAATCCATTAGTAATGACGGTATAATATTGACGATAATTTATATTGCAAGCAATGTTTTATAAAATACGTTTTTGTATAGGTAAATCTGGCCTTATCATCAAAATCGCAATCCTTGAAAAAACTGTCTAGAATATGGATGAACACTTTTTGAAAACAGCCTATTCAGCTAATTATCGATAATCATCTACGTTCCCATACATATAAATACGTTTAAGGCGTATAGATATAAAATTCCACAACTCTATTAGTGACGTCAAATAATTTAGTATTTATCCATGAATAAATTAAACGAAAATTAAATTAACATTTGTTTTCGTTGGCTGCGATTTCAAAATATATACATTCGCAAACAGTAGTTAAACACTGTACATAATATTTATATATTTATGTAATTACATCTAATCCGAACGAATGCAGCTAATAAATGCTGTACAAGTTGATGTAATTAGAATCAGAGAGAACTATATTTTGCATTTATCCATGAAAGGCACAAGATAACCGCCATCCGAGCCGCCATCACCATAACTAAACTATTCGAGTCTTAACTTCTCGACAACTTTGATTTCTCTGCGCGCATAAGACTTATTGAGACTTTTCCTTCACTATTGCAAAAGTAGTCGCGAATACGCGAACGGAATCAAACGTGTTATCTGACCCTTATCTATTTGCTTTCAGTAATCCGTTGCCACTCGTATAGTGAAGTTTTTTATTTAAATCGCATGCAATGCAAAGACGTCCGCTGCAAACTATATTATTGTACGGCGAAATCGTTTATTTATACATTTTCTAAAATGCGTATTCTTCGCAAAGATAAATAAATACGTGGATCATTTGAGGATGTAAAGAAATGTTGATTTCTTACCTTCTACATTAATTCATAGAAACTTTGCTAGCTACTTGTTTGATTTCTCAGCGACACACCAATTACGGCAAAACGGCATTATAATAAGCGTTACGCTCTGTTTCACTTTTCGAATTGATAAGTGCCACATAAACTTTTTCCTCTCGGGTTCTCCATTAATGTGCAAAATATACAAATCACTATTAACACATTGCTTTAATAAATAATTAGGTTAATTAAAGTTTCATTAAAAGGTTTTTGATTAATCATTGGAAATGGAGGGTTGGAAATTGGATTTTCCTTAGAAGTTTAAGTTAATTGTGATGCTGATTTTTAGATTTGTTAACTGATTATTATTTAAATATTTTTTAAGCCTGTATGTGGGGAATTTGCAAAATTTTTTATTAATTGTTGAAAATATTGCCATGGTAGTGTCATTTTAGCTACATTTGTTGCAGAGGTTTGAAAAATTAAGTGGTAGTACCTTTGCAACCAAATTTCGCTTGCTTTAAAAGTGTAAATTAAGTATTTGCAGTGGTCTAGAAGTCACAAAAATGTTGGCAAACGCCCCTATATGACGCGGACATCAATAATAACAATTTTTTGCAACTCACCCATATCAATTAATGATAAATATATACTTTTGTTTATAAAAATAAGGAAAAATAAGGATTTAATCGATGGCACGGAGGATATTGCCTGCACTTACTATATTTTATGTATCGAAAAGTGTCGCATCTGCACTTTTTAAAAATTACGATTTTATTAGCGGTAAATTTAGCTGTCGCATGACGTAGGATGAAAGTTGCATGAAAGCATATACCTTCTCGTTGTGGCATTTTTTGACAAATTATTCACAATAATTTTCAATTTGCAATAAATAAACACAAGGTATAATCAACGCAAAATACGACAGTATGAAATCCATTAGCTTTATGAATAATCAATTATTCCACCCGGTACTAATTTATCAATTATTCATTAAAACATAATATATATGGTGAATTTCATTAATAATTGTCAATACCGCATGCGCGGGACCATTAAGCGAACGAAAAGCAACTTCCCGTCCCGTTTGAAAATCCATCAAAAATTGGTCATGCAGTTACAGGAGCGGCTTGAATCAACAGCGGCGGCTGCGGTCGAGCGAAAAGTCCACTAAATAAGCAATCAATTTTGGCGAAGCTCTTCATCAGGCAGCCCATACGGTAAGCTCCTATATATAAATCAGACCTTCGCTCGCGGGTCTCTGCGGTGATATATTAAAGGTTCGCAGCGGAACGGACGTCCTGGATTCTTCTCCTTTAGCCTTTGGCAAACAGAAAACATCGTTGTCGTCGTCTGTGCGCCCGCTATACATCATACACGGACTGTTTTCTTGCATTACGCCTTGGGCTGCCACTGATATATAAAGAACGACCTTTCGATGTAACCATCAAGAGCCTTGGAGGTTATTAAATAAGAATTCGATAATTAATGTGACTGCGGTCAATTGGTGAGTGCTATTTGTGAGGATAGGATTACTTAGGTTTTAAGCAGTGAGAATGATGTTTTTTTTTCTTTAAAATTCTTAAGTGATTTCGCGGTGGTACAATTCGAAAGCTTGTGTCGGTTCATTTGGTCTTCAAACTCGAATTAATTTTAATTAGGAGTTGAATCCGATCTGATGCTGTCATTAACATTTAATTCAATATTAAAAGTATTCATTTATTTTTATAGAAACAATATTATTTTTTTTTATCATAATAGAAGTTAAAAATTGATTGTTATGATTCTTACATATAATTTTATTATTTGTGAATATCTTCATTTCAACATATCCTTTCGTCTTGAAATACATATGTCAAAATCGGTATAAAAAATGAGCTTATTTCATAATTGGCATTAATAACTGTTTATACTGCTATTACTCTTCATATTGTGGAACAGGATAATAAATTAAAAAAGAGGCAATGTCATCTCATGATAATGGATTTATTACAAAAGTGCATTTGAGAAATGACGACGGCGTATAGCGCTATACATGCGAATACATAAAACAGTAAATATTACCTACCAGTGTACGTCCACTGCGTACAAGAATATTAGCGATTATGGCATCGTGTAGCCTTAAAGTCGGAAATATACCTTTTTTTTTGTTACATTTAGACGTAATTATTACAATCGATAAAAAAAAGTGAGCATTGGGCAAGCGATCGACGCATAACTCGTTGTGAGGAAACGAGATGATTGATCAGTGTTCTTTTCATTGCAATCTAATTCCATTGCGCTCGAGGAAGAAAAAAAAGACAGTGGTGCTCCTTTTCTTATATACTCTCTGCAAGAAAACAATAGTGACAAAAAATAAATGACATAACCGAATGTACACTCTCGAGTTCCGGCACGAAATCACATTGCGTCTTCGCCGCGCGATGAAAGTATAAAGAGGAGAAAAAAAAGCAACGAGGTAATAAGCGTACATAATTAATAACTTGATGACGTTTGTACATACAAAGATATGCATACAATAAAAACTTATACAACGATATTATACGAGCAAAAAAAAGTGTTCTAAATACAGTTGACTGCAACAAAAATGGCCGTTTCCATTTTTCTTTTCGTTCGGTTTATTCTGAATTACCTATAAAACGAGTGTCGAGGTTGTGCAAAAGGAATTGGGTTCATTTTTTTTTCGTCGCGCATTAGGCACAGATTATTGGCAAACGTGTGTAGGTATATAACATCGAACGGAAGGAACTATTTCAACACTTGAGGTAATCGGAATAATAATAACGGTCCTACTTAACATCTAAGATGGGCTTATATATCCAAATAACATTACTAATTGTAAGCTTGGAAACTCTCCTTGGTCCAAGATACATCGTGTGCACACTCTTTGAAGTCGGGAGAGGATCCCCGAGCATTTGCTGCACAAGTCGCTTAAATTATCGTTATTCGTATGTAAAATAGACATGCTACTAAAATCGCTGCCATGACAAGTCCGCGACTTTTCGCAGCGGCGGAGCCTATCTAAGACCGGATTTCGTACACTCACGTGATTTGTCGCTTTAATATGTTAAACAATGTTTCCCAATAACGTTCATAGAACGCTTTGTCATAAAGTATAATATGAGCGGAAAAAATAAAAATAGTATTTTGTAGCTGAATTTTTAATCCCGTGTAATTGACAGTTACTAAAACATTTTTTACACAAGACTATGGATGTATTCTTAAAATGATTGAATTGCAAGTTTCTCCGTCATAAGAAAATTAAAAGAAATAATTTATGAACAGATTTGACGTAACAAACTAAAATAATTATCACTGCGGGTTGAAGATAATGTCGTAATGCAAATCTTAAAATTTATAACAATTTCGTCAATGAAATTCGAATCTTGATCAACGGATAAGAATACTCCTCTTCAACGTTTATTTAAAAAAATAATCATTGATAAAAATTAATTAATTTATAGAAATCCGGAAGGCTCTGGCAGCTGCGATACTAACGAACTTCGCATCTTCGTCACAGAAGCAAATTGCTTCCACTAGTATCCGAAGAATCATCAGAGCGCGCAGTAATATCGAATAAAACCAAAATCTTTTTACAATCATCAAAGTTGTTATTGAACTTTAATTCAAAGGCACTCGAAAGAACTTTCACTCGGATTGCAGCTATTCGCAATGACTCACCATCGTAATATACCGATTCAAGGATCAACAACTATCCTGACTGCGAAATAATTTGAAGAAGGTACGCATCTAGATACGAAGCATTCGTATATAAATCGCATACAATGAGTAAATAGTATAAGATGAATAGCGAATACATAGAAAGTGATATTTAACTAGAGTTATAATAGTTTTTTTTTTATTAAACTTAATGGATAGTCTTTAATTTATTTTTAATAAATAAAGACGCATGAATTTATTAAATTTGGCATTAAAAAGAAAAACAACGAAAAACAATTTTCGAATGCTCAAATTTTAAAGATTCCTAGCAATTTAGTTAGGTATTCAATTTTTTTAGTCTTTTTTTTTTGTTCACAAACAACATATCAACAGCGAAATTCGTATACAAGTTGCTTAAACGTTTCACTTGTCACAATTTAAAAAGTAACTAAAATAATTTCGAGTTTGTCTAGCGATCTAACGTCTTACATTCTAAGAATCGCACTTAAAATTAAAAATGAGGCAGTTGAGTTGGCAAGAGCAAAAATAAAAAGGGGGAAAAAGAAATCAGTCGTTCGGTCGTCATGACTCGATGGCAATAAAATCGCAAAACAAATTCATATTAAGAACGCTGTAAAGCTGTACGTATAAATATGCCAACACATGCCTTTACAGAAAAAAAAACCGTCTCACAGTAATTTTTGTATTACATTACAGATTCAAATGCCAAGTTCAAATTGAAGTATTATTTGAATTTCATAAGATTTTACAACTTCTGTATTTTTGTATTCTTAACAATATTGTACGAGTTTCCATGAGTATACTTTTGCTTTTCTTCATAATAAATACTGCTCGGTAAAACAATTTTCGATATACAGATACATAAATTATATCATAAGATGAAAAATACGCAAAAGACCTTTTGTTTTTTGGAATCTATGACCTTTATGAATATTTGTAACTTATTTTCAATAATTAATTATAAAAAATTGCATATTTTATGAATTTGAATACATGATCGCAAAAATTGATTGAGCAAACAAAAAGTAACTTTATTAGAAACTCATTTTTTAGGACATGAAATTCAAATCGTATAAAAAATAGAGTACCAAAATGTAATCAATGCATTTGCCAATGATTAACATTAAAATACCCACATGTTTACGCACTAATTTATTTAATTCAACGATAAGTATTGCCTTTTATCATTTTCACCCTCTCAATCACTAACACTCACGTGGTTTCAGAATTCAACGCATTTCCTTCCTGTAGAGGCTCCTGCGTCGACACGCAAATACACATGTTTAACGTAGCACGCAAGATAATTTTCCTATAAAATCAGTCCTCGTCGCTGCAGACGTGATAATCTTCATCGCATAATCAACGCGACGCGATCAGAGCGCGAGGAACTTCATCAGAGCGTCATATATGAGTCGCGGATTGATGGTCCCATCAGCTGTATACCTAACACCCCTCAACGATCCATCATCGTGACTAACGACGCCGTACTCCCCGACAATGAATCCATCCGGCGTCCTCTCCTCTACTCTGTACTTCCGGTAGTTGCGGCCCTCCACTACGTAACCGACTTTGTGCCCATCCTCGTCGATGTTCGTGGCCTCGGTGAAAGATTGCGGCCCATGAACATTGCCGTTACTCCCGACGCTCACTGCCTCGTCGACTTCGTAGTTCTTCTCTTCGGGTTCGCCAACAGCGTGTCCGTTCGTGTCGTAGACTTTCGAAGGTTCACTGTAAACCTTAGCTGGTTCCGAATATACTTTGGCTGGCTCGGAATATACTCGTGCCGGCTCAGAGTATACTTTTTCAGGTTCGCCATAGACTTTAGATGGTTCACCGTAGATCTTGGATGGCTCACTGTAGACTTTCGCTGGTTCACCATAGACTTTGGCAGGTTCAGAGTAGACTTTGGCAGGTTCACTGTAAACCTTTTCGGGCTCTCCAAAAGCTTTTGCAGGTTCACTATAAACCTTCTCCGGATCCCCAAAGACTTTTGTGTGCTGATTATCGTATGGTTTACCGTTTTGCCTCGTATTGTAGATCTTAGCCGGCTGGTTGTACGACGAATCTTCGAAATGTCTTCCAACTTTACGGCCCTGGTTGCGCAATATAGGTCCATGAACCTCCGGCAGTTCGTGATTTAATTCTTTCATTTCAGGATTACGTACTGAAAACTCATATCTTTGTTCCACTGGCTCGGCATTGCTACTACTCGCAGCAGAATCCCTGGTATCTTGATGACTATCAGCTGGTGCTGTATGATGTCTCAAAGTGGGCCTTGGTGTGACAAAGGATCGATCCTGTAAGCTAGTCTTCGGAGCACCCTCTTCTACCAGAAATTCACTTCGATTTGATTCTGAGACAATGTTACTGAGTTCCTCTGTCACTAATCTTGCAGGGGAAGGAGTAACTTCCGTCGTTGTAGTTTCTTTTGGTTGCGAAAACAAAGGTGCAGTCGACATGGAAGTTGGTGTTGAGTAGACAGTTGTTGCCATTACAGGGGATGGTCTTGTTATCATTGAAACATCATTTGGATCATGATGCTCCACTCTAACTTTATAAGGTGTTGCTTCAACTGTCGACGTTACACTTACACCTATGACCTTTTGGTTCATGGGTTTGACTGTTTTGTTGGAGGTTTTGCTGTTGTTAGGCTTCCTGGCCGAATCTCCCGGTTTCGCAAGGAATTTGGTTGAAATATCGCCTGGCCTGCCAAGATCATCAACAATGGTCTCGAGACTGTGATGTCGGTTATCTAGAAGCTTGTGGCTAATTGGATAATAACGGATACCATCATCTCGCGTCGCGGTAGTTCGAGGTCTTGGTGGCGTTGGTTTGATCGTTATAGGTGCTCGGGATATCCTGAAAATGTTAGCCTCATCATTCTTCGACTCAGCCGGTACGCTGTCAGTTGCTACGGTGTTGCCACGTCTGAGACTGATACGCCGTCTTGTAGGCCGAGGAGCCATAGCACCGTTAATGAAGACCGAGAGAAACTCCGTGCCAGCTAGAATGTCGTTTTTCTTGACAGATGCAGGTGCGGGCGCTGCTAATCCCTGTTCCCACATCAGTGTCGCTTGCAGCAATACCTGAAAATATAAAATTGTATGAATATTGGCATATTTAATGTTTCACTTTTAGTATATTTTAACATAATATGAGTATTTATTATTAATTATATATTAATGTCTAGGGATTCTAAAAACTAGATTTCTGTTTATTAAAAATTATTTTAGGGAAAAATACATTTCAGCTTATTACTTTTTGTTCGACAAATAAAGAATTATAATAAAAAATGTTTGTTATTTTAAGACATTAAAAAAATGATTTAGTACTATGAGAGACAGTTAGTACGGTGTTGTATAAATTAAAAATATCTATATTCATTATTTTTCTTGTTTATTTAAAGAACAAGCTAATTCGTTAAAATTAAGACAGTTAGAAGTGACAGACTAACTTAATACTGATTAAAATACAATTTTATAAGCAGGAAGCAATATTGGTTTCTATTTTTCATAGATATGTTCATACATATATAAAATATTGATGTGTTTGCCTTTAGCTTAAGTAAACTGTAAATAATACAGTTATCCAATATTTAACATATAAGAACCGTTGTGCTCCCGATAAAAAAAACTCTTATTTAATTTCCTTCTTTAATTTGATGCATATCGCAAACTTGTTATTGAATATAATTTTTTTGAAGCATATATCATTATAAATCAGTTTAGCTATCTCATGAAATTTTGTCTCGTCAGCTATGCAGGTACTTCGATTTCTTACTCTCTCATCGATATACATGTGAGCAAACATATGAGTGGCCATACAAGAATGAAGGTCACCGAGTCGTTTTATACAGCTTGAAGTCTTGCTGCGTTCGACTCTCACACGTTCAGCAAGTATATCGAATATTATACATTTAATTTGCGAGCTGCCAAAGAATTTCTCAGGCCTTTCATAATGATTGTTGTGCGTATTTTGGCACACGCTATTGAACTGTTGATTTTTCTTGTCATACTTCGTTATCGACTTGTTTCAGCAAGTTTTATTATACATCAGTCCATGTGTGCATGCAAAGTGGATTGTATTTCGTGATGAAAATTCACGAAAAGTATCGATTTATTTTATACGTGACTATAGATTGCGCTGCACTTATCGCAATATTGGACTGAATGTAAATTATAATTATAAACAGAATTACAAGCTTACATAAACATCTTCAGCTTCTATATTTTTCATAAAAATTAAAGTATTTATGATATGATTTGCAATTCATTGATTCATATAGAATTAAAGGTTACAGTTGAACATGATTTCTCGTATCGATATCGATAAAGTTTCCAGAGGTTTCGATATTGTTATTATAAATATTATGCTTATAAGTATTCTTCCAGACAATACATTTTATATTTTTTATTATTTACAATTTTAAAATAAAATAAACCTGTTGTTCAAAGATATAATTGATAAAAATTAAATCGTGTAGTTCTGAAACTTCTATCGACGTAATGATTAGCAAACCTTTATTATGACGGAATAATTCCAAAGTAAGTATCTTAAAAATCTATGTTACTTGGCTAAGTAAAAAGTTTTTCTCTTCCTTGCTCTGAGAATAAATAAGGCAAACTCTCGAAATATTGCAAATTTTTCTGGTATATTAATTGGAAATAGTGTACTTAGCATATGCAACCCGTTGTTAATCATTTCATTCGCATTAATACGCATTGTCGATGATACAGATTACGAACTATTTTAGAATTTATACCAGAAAGACATCTTAAGGATCTAAGATTATTGCTCAAGGAAGTATCATAACGTTTCTGCTACTTGCATTTCTAAAAAGATACCTAACTTACTTGTTCCCCAGGAAATCGTTATGTATCTCAACTTTATTATTGAACTCATTCTCCATGTTTAGCTCCTTTTTTTAATGAAAAAAACATAGGGATTTCATTATTTTGAGATAAATTGTGAAAAGCGCATAAAATCAGAGTCGTTATCTCGCTCTGAAGGCGGATTTTCTATGTAACGAACGCAGCGGAAATGGCGTAACTCATAAGAACAGTCGTGCCGTATGTCAATGTCCGCTTTGCTTTTTCGTTTCTGAAATTTATTTTCAGTTTCATGTGTAATAGAAGCTTCAATCAAATGATTGTTTTGTATGCTTTGTATAAACATTCATTCTGATTAAAAATAACAAACAATCAAAGATAATAATTATTGATTTTTTGTATTCCTATTTAAATATCAGAATAGTTAAAAAAATGAATAAGATGATGCTTCGAAAAACTGATAATATTTTCGTATAAGCATTTAGTTTGGTGGGTGTGACTGCTATTATAAAATTAATAAATTATTACACTGGATTTACATCGGGAGCGATTAGTTCTATTAAAAAACATCAACATGCTAAGCATTTAGATTAAGGAATAATTCTCAATTGATTTCAATTTTCTTAGTAATAAACGTAATTTTCGGCTCGTAAATACTTATTACTTAAATGAATCAAGGTGCTTAAAACAGTATCGATGCGGGATAGTAATCTTCTTATACATTATTCAAAATATGCATACCTATTGTTCCATTCCAAATTTGGTTAAAAAAAATTTGTTTAAAGTGTGTTGATCTAGCGAAACTGTATTAAAATTTACATTAAAAATCAACAAAAGCGTCAAAGTGACATATACATAATTCTTAAATAATAAAAAATGCACATTCTACGAAGGTGCTATTGCAGAATTAAAAAGTAATCTGCAGGTGCTGCAATGGGTGTTGAGAGGTAAGAATGAATTTTCAGGAACTCGAGTGTAAAGATATTTCACCCTAAGGTAAACCCACGCTTTTTACGTTTGCATTCACGTTAAACTGTCTATTTATATAATTGTTTATCGTCACAAAGCGAAATTACAGTCCACGCGATCACGTTGTCTACTTATTTTGCGTAGGAATTGATATAGGTTCGATGGTGTGTGTATGCGCATGGTAAAACTCAGCGAGCACATATAAAACTAGAACGGTTTCCTGTTGAAAGGGGAACAGCGGGACACCGGCCACACACCACTCTGGATAAGGCAAGGTTCACCGACGCGATTGTTGCCACGGCATTTTCCTGTGTTACAATGAAGATTTTACCACATATACGCGTCTGTCGTTTTCAATTAAGTAATATTATACATAATGGATGGAAAGATTTGAACGATCGGATCGAGGCATTTATTATGTGAATAAGTATAGTATATATAAATACATTATAAAACTGATTTCTTTATTTTCCACATATCTCGTGCCCTTGTGGTCTATAGACTTTCGAAAATAAATGATTTGATTTGTCATATTGCAGTATGGAAAATTTTCCTCTTGCGTACGATTGTACCGCAGATGTAGAAACACAAAAAATGCCTGTATCCGCAGTAATTTCTCTTATCCAGTATCTTCCTCGTGAAAGCAATCAATACAGCCGCACCTGATCATTGTTTCTCGGTCTAAGCGTCGGTTTGCATTCCGATTGGAGCGTTTGCCTACGCTAATCCTGGAAAGACTTTTTGCCTATCCTCTGCCATTGAGAAACTTAACATACAGTGTAAATTATTAGGTGTGATTCAAAAGACGGATTCAGTGTAAATTTTAAACTAATCACGTACAAGTTTGACATTTCAAACGTGTTCTCATATTGATAGTTCAAAGAGAAACACTATAGAGAATTTAACATTTACTTTTATAGCTTATAAAAACTATGGTGAGATAACGAAATGATTATGACCAAAGCATGTAGACACAGTCTTGAAAACTGGCGTCATACAAACGATATTTAGGAAAGCGAGAACAATGGTCTAAAGTAATTCATCCGCCCATTGTATCGCGAAAGCGGATCTAATTAACGCCTTCACTAGTCAACACCGATCGTGATTCCTCTTCGGGCTTGAAATTCATCGCTTCCATCTATCTAAATTACAGATCGGATACCAGGTGATCGACGTTCGAGGAAGGCGTGATTATCGCGCACCAAGTCAAGGCTGGCTAAGTCCTACCATCGTTCATTGACCCCACCCGTTTTTTTCTTTTATTCTTAATCGTCCTGTGCACACACTCCCTTGTAATTAATCCGATTAATTTTGCGGAAGAGTTTTTCATTTCTACGCATCAATTATTCTCTTGATCTCAATGCCTAACGTTTCTATTAGCCGATTGGTTAATGGCTGTTACGGAGATACTTCTGTTTTCATGTATTGGCTATCGTCGATCTGAATTAAAATCATTGAAACTACATAGTGTGATTCACGTCGAAGCAGTGTATGATTTGCTAAAAATTTCGACCTAAAACTTTTCAAAATCCGCTTCTTATTTTAAAAATCAGAATGAATTACGAGAACTTGTCAATTTAGTTGATGTTATTGATTTGCCAAATTATTCAAAAATTCATGAATTATTTAGTATGCAAAATAAAAGTTCTTTTTTAAATTTCTTCAATGACTTTCAATTTTTCAAAAAAAAAAAAAAAAAAAAATTAGAAGTTTTGCTAATGTGTAAAAAAGACCTTTATGAAAAATTGTTTTTACTGTGCGGTGCAGCAAAAATATATGCTTATCAGCCCCATCGCAACCGCATCACATAAAACTGCATCAACAACTGAATATTTACATACTCCCATTCGTTATGAATCGGATAAGCCATATCGGCCAGAAAAATTTCCAGCTCGCGATAAACAAATCGCGCAGAATATGTATTCAAAAGACACGCTGCACATACATCACCGTGGCGAGCATCTCCTCGCGCCAAGTGTGCGTAACGAGCGCAGTGTGCACGCACGAAAGGATAATAAAGATCGCGGGGGTGTCGCGTTCGATCCAGATATACACCATGTACTATGTACATTCTATACAAACTCTCAGTTGTGTGTATACCACTTGTATATATGCGTATACAACACACAACATCTGCGCGTGTTCCGTGACCTTGATTCGTCAAGATCGGCTTATCTCCGTGTATACGTTCCCAATATAGCGTGCAAAAAGAGTTCCTGCGCCAAGAGCAGAGAAAGAGAGAGAGAGAGAGAGAGAGAGAGAGAGAGAGAGAGAGAGAGAAAAACTTGGTGCGGTAGCCACTGGAGCCCCACTTAGTACCTCGCGGGCGAATCGGCACACAAACACGCTTGAAAGCTTAATTTCGCGTGAGGTGACGATAGGATCTCTCTCGCGAGCCAGACGTGCTATTCGTTTCGGCAAGTGTATTTAAGTGTGTCTGCAGGATGTTCGTGCAGCGCAAGAAAGTAATGGCTATATGGTTTATTCGATGATTTTTAATGGGCTGTTTGTAATTTTGATAATAAAGAAAAGCCGCGCGCGGTCGGCGCGTTATCGTGTTGCTAGCTGGGGCATAAAGTCGATTGGCTTATTTATACACGAGTCCGCAATAAGTTTTATTGAATTTTTACAATCACTTATCCTGTTTGTATTACTATGGTGCTACAGAGCGCGTTTAATTTTCTTCCTTTAATGTAACTCTGTAATGTCTCAAATTATCCATAAATTTTGTATGTCTTTGATTACAAATTGTACGATTGCATTTTATGTCTCGCGATGGTGTAATATTTCTTCTAAACTGTTCTAGATTTATTTCGCAAACTTTCACAGATTAATCATACTTTTATATACGATAGAAGTAGACTGCACTTATCAATCAACTATCAACGGGTCATTCAATTATAAATTTAGTTAATTTACATATATTAATTTACTACGGGTTATATCCGGTTTACGATGTCGAAAAACAACAAAAATATCCGGCTCACTTTAAAGTCGTCAGCGGCCGCGCGGATATCGCAAAAACGCGCCATCGCAAATTCCTCCCGCGATCGGGAAAAATAAGCAAAGCTCCGCAGACGATATCGTGTATAAAGCATCGCGAGATCGTCGTCGTCGTAGTCGTCGTCGCGACGCGTTGTAAAGCCACTGGACTCTACGACCGGTGAGAATTGGCGAAAGGGTCCAAACGCTCAAGGTCAAGGAGTCAGTAGTCGCGCTCACTGGCGGCAGGGCGTCGTTCACTGCACTTGCACACGACAGCGGCGGCGCCGCCGCGCAGTTGTTCGTTTTTTCTCTTTTTCTGCAGCGCCACAAGAAAGCGAAAGGCATGACTCGTATATATACGCGTGTTGGCTGTATATACGCGACGCCTTTATTCCACGCGACTAATGGAAAATTTTAGGAATCATCTTATACGTTGCTGCGGGATATTATATCCCTTGCACATACGAGTAAGTTTTTCCCGCATTCCCAGTGTGCTGTATATTTTATAGTATATAAATGTAGTCAATTAAAGTGAGGCTGTATCTTGGAAGGAATATATAGGCACAAAGAATCGCCTATTGCAAAGTTGATGGATATTTGAAGAATCCCGATTGTTTTTATTGGATGAGCAGAGTAAAGCGTATTTTTTACATAGGAGATAAGTATAGCGAAAATATAGCGATTGGAAACTAATCAATCACAGTGACTGCGTTTTATCAAGGTCTTCTCTATACGTAATTGCGATTACTTATTGTCTCTCCGCATAATTCAAATCAAATGGCAACAACAAAGTCCGGGGGGAATCAACCAATTGTTTCATCATACTAGAGCTGCTCTCTTGCAACCTGGTTACGGTCGAGTCGTAAACGAAATCCCATCGTATTACATTATTCTCGCCGCTGCTTCTTCATTCATCCATCTCCCTCTCAGTTCTTTTCGCAGCTCACACCCTTTTTCCCCCTCTATTATATGCCACGAGGCCTGTACGTGTCCCTGCGCGAGTCGCCGCGTATATACAGCCGTGAGATTGCAGCTATCCGTGTGGTGCGCGCGAGAAGCGTCAAATAGTACAGTATACGTGCGCGATTCGCATGGCATAAATTAGATAATAGCGATGATTGTGTGTGTCTCTCTGGTGCTGCAGGCGCGTGAGCGCAAGTCTATATGTATACACGAGACACGAATGACAGTCGCACGAGCAGCTTAGTGCAAAGTGTGTGTTAAGTTC
Organism: Megastigmus stigmatizans; assembly: GCA_900490015.1. NCBI lineage: Eukaryota > Metazoa > Arthropoda > Insecta > Hymenoptera > Megastigmidae > Megastigmus > Megastigmus stigmatizans. Next base: position 59,512 of record UELV01096829.1, on the reverse strand, counting down.
GAGTTTCAGTGTCTGATGAAGTGCTAAGCTGTTATTGTAAGCATGTCGAGTTAATTGATTGGGGTTCGAATTACTATATAGCGTAATCGAGGTTGTCAATTAGGATGGCTGAATTGTTAAGGGTGGTTATTTATGCGGATGGAGGTGTATGTTTTTGTTTTCAACAGATTTTTCTACGTTTCTATTGCATGATACTTTGTTTTGTTACAAAGTATACCTTGCGCGAATTTTATTTATTAAATACATTTTATCTTCTTTTTTTATAAGAGAATATAGAGATATATCATTCTACTGTATATTTGATGTAGCCAATTAATCCATTAATAAGAAAATAAATTGCTTTCCTAGTTTTTTTCAATGAAAAATTTATTGCGTTTGTGATTGACGATTTAACTGTTTGGCAAGAAAAAGTATTTTAAAAAACTGAATTAATTAATATACATCACTTAAGACATATATATTATTATTAAATTGCCAATAAAGCATTCAACGTCTTAATATACGATATCATTATAACTAATAATAATTATACTCTTTGCAGCTTCCTTGATCACATGGATGAAAAAAAGGAACGATTGGATACAATCCATAATTTTTCCACGTGATTAAGCCATATATATGGAGCTGATAAATCGCTATGGCATAAATTAAGTCGTAGCCATAATTTATTCTCACACATCTCTCATCAATGATCTATACTTAATATCCGAACCGGGCGAAGTAAAAAATGAGCATCAATCACACAGTCGCTTAAAGCGCATTGAAAATTTCTGGCTCCTGGTATATCCCGATTTCTGGCCTCATAAACTACCGCGAACAAGCCGTTTCTGCACCTGATATTCGATAATCAGGTTCATTCCATAAATTATAATTCTCTCTCTCTCTCTCTCTCTCTTTCGCTCTCTCTCTCTCTCTCTCTCTCTCTCTCTCTCTCTCTCTCTCTTCGCGAATGCTTATTCCTAAAAAATGATTGTATAAACGTCACGGATATCGGGAAAAAAGGGGCGAAGACTGGGAAAAAGGTGACGCAGTGGAAAGAAAAACCGGTCAATAAACCGACGTATTTGGCGTGTACTGCAATGAGTAAGGTCAGTGTCGTTCGATAATCGCGACAATTAATTTTGTGCACGCGAGGCCGTCCACCTTCTCGTCTCTCTCCCTCTCTCTCTCTCTCTCTCTCTCTCTCTTGCACTTGCACTTGCGCATTGTGCAGGAGAGTCGACACAATAATGGACAGCCACCCTTATCCTCACAATTAACGATATAAATTGCATAAAGCGGTTGCGATGTTATCGCGGCTGTGAATTTATGGTATATGGTAGCGCACGCACATTTGTATTCCGTACATCGTTCGATTCGGGTACATCCTACGAAGAGGATGTTATACACCGCAGTCGGAGTGTAGTCGTGCGATTGTAAAGCAAGGTATTATTATGCCGGAAAGAAATGGAATTTTTGATTGCCAGGATATGTCGAGTGGAGGATAAGCTGCCACGATGCTTGTGTTTTGTGCACGTATACCTGATAGTCTACGGATTCACGTTATAAATCTCTGGGCTTCCGGGCTTGATAATGCGTGTAATACGTGGCTTGTGTAAAATACAAATTCTTTGTTTTGACGACGAATAGATTTTAAATAGCTTGCGTGGAAAGCACAATCTCCGGAAACATTATTAATACGCGAAAAGGTTTCTAACATATCATTTATCAAAAAAAAATGGATAGAAATACATTTATTTGAGAAAAAACGTTATATCATTACGTTATAAAAGAAATATGAAATTAATGATCCTAATATATTGTAGAGTGACTATTATTTATATTGAACGTTGAATCTGTAAAAGATTATGTAGAAATAAATTTCAATTAAAACTTGAATAGCAATATCTTTATTAATGTTGTTAACATTAAATTACTCTTAGTTTGCCGCACAAATTCTTTAAAAAGTATAAGTTTTCTTTTTTCTGATCAAAGGAACAATCTGTCTCAAAAATTTATTGTTCATATTCAAATTTATTTTAGTCGCTTACTCGCACATATCACATACACATTCTCAAATAGTACGAAACGTGCATACTGCACAGTCATGACGTGAATACACATATAGTCGGTTGATTTTTTAGCGGCTTGATCTCGCGCTTGTGTACGTTGGATAAGAATGATGGACGAGCATCATCGTGGACCTGTATAGACTCTCGTTTCTTTGCGTCGCGGGAAGGACAATTTTTGTTCTCACACCCCGGGGTACTTGCTGTACCGTCGCGTCTGGCGACGAGCTCAAACTGCACAAGCTTTGTAAGACAATGTCGCGGGGAATCCTTTCGCTATAACCTCAAGCTACGCCGATGCGCAACAAACGATAAGCATGTACATTAATTGTGCGAGATGAGTAAGTTAAATGAATAGGTGTTGCGCTAAACTGTCTTGTAAGTGGATGCATTGGAGAAAAGAATTTGTAGTGAGTTAAAGCAGACAATTGTCGTGTTGAACGAGAAGGGAAATGCACAAGAGACTTGTTATGTTCTGTAGTTTAAAGAGCAAAAATTCTTTGATTTGAAAAAATTGACCTTCCTATACAGGCAATAACCGAAGTCTTACTATACTCGACAATATCTACTTACAGACAAATTCTTCTCTGCAAAAATTAAATTTTCAATTTCATAATGATCCCTTCCGTTGAAAAGGGTAATAAGATATCTTTCAATTAAATAATTCCGTATTCCTTAAGCGATTGTAACTTTTTTATATTTTAGGGGACAACTTTAGAGGTTCTCCTTTGCTAAGAATTGATATATATTACAAACATATATTTTACATTAAAATCGCAGAAGAAAATTTTCAATCGCAATACAACACTTTTAGTCAAACGATAAATCAGGCAATTAACGCACATGACATATACATCGATGGCTCAAAAACGCAACGATTCAAAGTTCCCTCGTATATCAATCGAGTTCACCGTAGGATTAATAAAATGCGCGTGTTCACCTTGTTATCAAGCGCATACATACATACGGGCAAATATAGCCGCGTCACAGAGTGTCAAACCCATCTATATACAGATCTATTAAGCAGCTGTTGAAGGTCAGTACACAGTATAGCCAATAGCGATCTCTTGTACAGCTGCAGGATAACAGGATCGACGGTGTAAATGCTGGCCCCTCGTTTCTCGTTTCGGAAGGTTATATATATGGCACACATGTGCGCACGGAATTCAGGTTGCGAACTCATTACGCGAGCAACTAGATCACGTGTCAGCATCTATGTATATATATGTGTTGTATTATATGCCGTTGCGCAATGCAACAATGCCGTGCAGCGCGTGAGAGGCCGTGATCGGTGGACGACGCGGCTTATGTGCGTGCGCCTCGTTTGGTCCATTTGCGGTGGCGGATTGTGTTATGAATTGAAGCTCTGGAATCATGGGCTCGTTTGAGCATTCCGTATGTTATTTCACTTGTTTATTTGATGTGAGCGGAAAAAGTATATGCGGCTTGCTGTGCGATGCACGCCAGTGATTTGTTAATTGTTATTGCCGAAAATTTATTTATTTTAAAATAAATACCGATTTTTTTATGTTATTTTACGATTTGAAATTCAAAATTTATTTTTTAATATACTTTAATGAAAAAAATGAATACGCGTCTAAGCATTGCAATATTTAATTATTTGCACGAAATTAGTTATTAGAGATATATGTATTAGTAAAGAAATACTAATGATACTCTATGTATCTGCAATTGCTTGCATTACAGCTGTAAATATTTACAAAATATATTCATACAAATGTTTACAAAATTCGTTGCACAAGCTAGTTTTTTCCGTATACCTTAAAAAAAACTGTTATCGAAGTAAAAGTTCAATTATTTTACACTAATCTGGTAAAAACGTTCACCAACGATTCGTGAACAGTTGACCAATTTTACTAAGGTTGGCCAGTGGTTTTATCAACCATTCACCAACGAACCACTTTACTTTGCAATGCTTTTCAGACTTTCGTTGGTCAACGAATGCTGGAATTTTTAAAACTCTAAAAACACTAAATTCTTAAGCTACATAAAGTATTATAATATATTATACATACTTTGATTCCTAAATTGATATGTCAAACATGTAAACTTAATTTTTAAGACTATATTTTTTGAGGTTAGAATTTCTTTTTCGCTTATATTTCAAAAACTGGTCTAGCAAAACCAAAAAAATTTTTTCGCCATCCAAAGAGGAATCGACTTTTCGATATTTATGAGTAAACTTCTTAAGAATCGCATTGTTTAAGGTTAGAATTAGTTTTTTGCATTTATTTCGGAATCGGTTGAAGCTAAAGCAAAAAGGAAAAAAAAAATTGCGTTTCAAAAAGAAGAATCGAGTTTTTGTTATCGAGGAATAGACATATTATTAAAACTATTATTTTAGGTTAGAATTCCTTTTTCGTTTATATCTCGAGAACTGCTTTAGCAAAAAGGACAAAATTTTGGGCGTTCCTAGAAGGAATCGATTTTTTGATATTTATGAGTAAACTTATTAAGAATAGCATTTTTTGAGGTTAAAATTAGTTTCTCGCATTTATTTTGAAATCGGTTAAAATTAGAGCGAAACAGACAACAATTTTGTATTTCTGACAGGTGAATTTACTTTTTGTTATCTTGTAAAATTTTATTATATTATAAAAGTCGATTCCTCCTAGAAGGCTCAAAAGATTCGTCTTTTTTACTAAAGCAGTTCTCGAGATATAAACGAAAAAGGAATTCTAGTCTCAAAGTATATAGTTTTAAAAAGTATGTTTATTGTTAGATTTTTATCATTTAATAGTGTAATATAAACCATAAATTTAGAGAAATTCTTTGAAATTTTTGAAAATAAAATAAAATAAAATAAAATTTTACAATCACTAATCGAGCAACCGTTGGCGAACCGTTGGTCAACAATGCAGTAAATATTGGTCAACGTAGTTGGCGAACTGTTGACGAGCAGACCATCTCAGTTAGTCCATTTTTTACCAGGGATTAAGCTGATACCTAATTCAAAGAATAAAAAACCATCTTTTTACGATCCTCTACCAAACATTAAGAACTTTCAGTCACCAATAACGCTTGGTGTTAAAAATATCCCGAAAAATACAAATATATATCGTTAGCCGATTATATATATATATAAGTTAAA
>UELV01096829.1:21987-54184 GCA_900490015.1 Megastigmus stigmatizans | reverse complement strand
ATATATATATATATATATATATAAGTTAAACTCTCACTCGAAAAATTCAAGAATCACTGTATTAATCATCCCGTGCAATCCCAACAATCAGGCATCATGTACGAGATCCCGAAAGGACATTCTCGAATCAGGAAAAAAAAATGATTATGCACACGTTATAAATCTTCCGATTACATGCGCATACCTCGCTAATTTATTCGTCACGTCGTTCCTCATCTTTTCACTCGCCCTGCCCTTGCACAATATATATATATATATATATATATTTTCGCTGGTAGCGCTTCGGGGACGCCGCCGCCACTGTCGCCGCCGTTCCGTCGCTCTTTTTTTCCCGTACTTTATCACCAAATTCCAGAGCTGCGCGAGCGCCCTGCCGTGATTGCTTTGGATTCTCGCTCGCTCTCGCGAGCTGCGTGGCCTGCGGACTTTCACCGCCGCTATACGGCGACCCGATGTATATATATATATGTATATGAGCACTCTGAAATAGCCGTTATTAATAACGTTCAATTGCCGAAGCGCGTATATACACACACTTTAATCTGCATACGGGCTGTTCCGTGTTTCGCACGATTTCGCTTCTTAGAGTTTTGGCCGAATATCTCTTTGATTTGAGCTTTACTCTGCTACTATGGTCTCGAGATCTGACATTTCAAAGATATAACAAAAAAAAAATTACTAAAAACTGTAATAGTGAATAAAAAAGATTGATCGAAACATTTACAAATCAATTATTTACAATTTAATCGCTACCAATTTCAACTGCAAAGCATGAATCTAACTTCTTCCCTATATTTTTAATAAGAAAATGTTTGTTAATGTTTCTCTTGGGCCTCGCCGCTATAATTCATCCTTGGTATAATGGGATAAATTTATCTAATGTTTGATTGGATATCCGGCTGTTATTTAAAAAGTTTCTAAAGACAACCATGTGAGTTACGGGACTTGTCATCAAGCTTGATGTGGAAAGCAATTGGTCGAAGCCCATAGAAACGTCGTAATTTCGACCTCTTAAACAAATTGCACCTATGTTTGGTTCTCTATAACGATCAGTTGTGTCATTTTTTATTATCATATATTACCACGATTAAGCGTTAAAAATGTACAATTTGTTTGTTGTTAAGTATATACGCAGGTCAAATCAATCTGAAATTCACTTACAATTCAGTCCGACGAACTTACGTTTTCAGCTTAAGCGTTTGAAAACGTTCGCTTTTGAAATTCACGTCACGCACCTCGAAAATAATGTTAAATCAGCCGCTCCACAATCCATTCTCTCTTCTCTCCCCCCTTTCTCTCTCTCTCTCTCTCTCTCTCTGTCTCTCTGACTGTGGCAAAATGAAACTGCAAGGTATAAACCCCAAAAAAGCGCGACTGCAGCGCAAACAGGTCATGTATTAATCATTATACACACTCGCGCACAGAGAGTTTACGGCTGCACTCAGAGCGGTGTATGCAGTGTGCCCAGGCAAAATAAAGGGTCAGAGCTGCTGCTGCTGCACATAATATGCATGGAAAAGTCCATGCGTGTGCATGTGAGCGCGCATACGTTATACACGTGCTCGGGGCGCCAACTTTCACGCGGGACCGCCCTCGCCGCGCGTATTGTGCAGCGCGTATTGTGCAGCAACAGCAGCAGCAGCGCGCTCAACTCCGCTGCGTGCGTATTGTCGTGATGATGGCATCGCGCGCGGCGTATATATCGCGAGGAGAGAGGGAGGGGGAAAAAAAATCATGCACGGCAGTGGCGATACTGTTATATATATGGCATGGTGGAGAATCGCTCGGCCGCGCTTAATCGGGCGTCCTTGTGGCGCGCGCGCGAGCCTGCAATCCAATCGTGACGTCGCGCTTGAATTCTTCGATGCTGGGCTATTCTCTTTCTCTCGTATTTTTCTTCTCTTGCGCTTGTGCTTTTTTCTGCCGTTCGCGACGAGTTCAGAGGCGACGAGTTCTTTCATGCGATTCTTTCTTCTGCATACGACGTTGTGTTGCACGTGTGTGTGTGTGTGTGTGTGTGTGTGTGTGTGTGTGTGTTTTATGCTTTTTTTGCGATTATTGAGAAATCAGACGATTTTATGCGGGCGATCGAATTTCGTCGAGTTATTTGGCTCGGGATTGTTGTGATGGATTGGAACAAAGTGGTGAGATGTTTTGCTATAGGAATATATATGTATTGGTCCATTATCTGTAGGTGTTGATTTTATATAAATTTATGCATAGGGTTCGGAGAATGTCGGATAAGCATAGCTTTTTTTGTTCTAGCGCGGCAGTGCACCACTAGGAGTGGCGTAGAATTAAGACGTAGTCTTGAGTTTGTGTCTTACCGTACTCGGCTGTCTCTACTCGGAATACGTTTGCGTCAGATCAATACGAAAATAGGACAAAATCAATCAACATTCGACTTTTCAATAAAATTAATAGTCTTTTTTACGCTTTAAAAAAATACATAAGCTCGGAACTTTTCATTGTGGGTATTAGAATCGAATGTACACTTCTGAAATTCAAGCCTGTGTATCGATTTCCAAAAACTGTATCCATTAAGTAATAAAAGTTCAAATGATTGTCCATAATGCTAATAGCGTTGCGCAAAACACCAAAAGAAATTTCGAAAGTGTATAAGGATCCGCGCAGTCCATCTTCACTTTGACGAGCCAAGATTCATCGACGCATCCACGTCTTACGTAGCACAAAACAAAAAGCAACTCTTTCTCTTTACCGCGCGGATACCTATCCGAGAATGATAGTGCACAAACATATTTACGGGTCTCCCACACGAGAGATCGAGGGCCGAGCCGCCGCTCGCGTTCGGTATAGAGGCGTCGTCGTCTCGGTCCGTCGAGCACGAATCTAATCCGACCTGTTGCGCGCTCGGGCTCGTTGAAGATTATGTAAATGCGAGCACTTGCCAGAGCAAGAGAGAGAGAGAGAGAGAGAGAGAAAGAGAGATAGAGACTGATTGAGTGCACCGAGAGCTAGATTTTCACGGGAATCGTAGCTGAAACCGATTGGTACGAGAATCGATTGGCGATCGCGTTTCCACCGGTAAACAAATGTGCCGGTGAGTGCTGCGCAGCACCGCATATATACGATCTAGACTCGGATAAGGGCCACGGCAAGCTGCGCTCAATTTTTCGTAAGAACGCTTTTCATTAATCTTTCATTATTCCTCATTTGTCAATATATATTCCTCTTGTCTTTATCTTTGTTCGACGTTTGCATACGACTGATTGTTCAATAGGTCGGGAGTGAGAAAAGTTGAGGCCTACGTCACTATTCATACTTGCAAGGATAAGATGCATGCGAGACTTATTTTAATTCTCTTGCTTCAAATGAGTTTTGATGCTTGTTTCCCAGTACTCGATAGATACTATAAATATTATGCATACGTAGAAAAATCGATTCCTTATGAATTTCCAAATTTGTTGATACGTAAAACGATATATAAATTTTGCAATAAAAGTGTTGTATAATATAAGTTAATAAGGTTGTTAATTACAACCCTGTTAACTTAGAATTCAAAATTTTATAGTTCTCTCAATTTCGGTTTTCTTATTGTTTCCTTACTCTATAAATTTCTCTTGTGCTGGTTGTTGTCTGTATATAGAAATAAAAAACACAAATCTCCTCACATTGAAGAACAAGAGGGGAATATCCTCTAAGAATACCTTGGCTCGTGGTGATCGATAAATTCACCTGCATATTTTAAGAACTTTTGACCAGCCATAAATTTGAGTTTGAATAAATTCATCATTACTTTTAATATATATTTTAAGTTCTTCAAAATGTATGTTAAAATAGGCATTTCGATACAAGTGCGCAAAGCAGGGGTTTTTGGCACGGGTGTAATACGTCGCTCGGGCGAAGCGAGTGTGACAACTGTCACCTGCGTTAGGTGCAGCTGCTTTGCGCACACGGATCGAATCGTTTTTCTTTTAACTGAGTGAACATAGCTCGATTTTTGTGTTATTTTTCTTCTTGTAAACCATAAACCTCGGGCGCTTTTAGTAGGAGTGTGCAAAGCAGAGTGCTTTGCGCATTCGGCAAATGCTTTGCACAGTCAGCAAATGCTTTGCACATTCAGCAAAGAAAAATAATAATGATTTCCTGTATAACTTATCGTTATTATAAGTTATTGAAAAACCCCTTCATTAGATATGCAATTATAAATTCTACTGTCTAATTTTACATATTTACTTAAATAAATAAATTCAGTATAATACAATCTTAATGTGCTGTATATATAATTACTTTCTGTAGCTTCAAATTGAATGTAGTTATAATTTAGAATTCAATATCGATATTATAATTTAAGATTATTAAAAAATTATTATTAAAAAAAAACTAATTTAAACTATCATATTTGAAAATAAAATTAAAAAATTAAAAGACGCAAATAATTTCTTTCTTTATTATTTTAATTATCTAAGAAAATCACATTCCTGTGAGGTATAAAAATACTAATACTAATTATATTTATCATGAAGATTTATTCATTTCTGTATCCTGCATCCTTGACGGTAGAAAAACGCATTTTTCTATAAACATATTTATATCTCGTATAATAATCATAATAATCAACTTAAATTTTAAATATTCAATGTTCATATTAACCCCTATTATTAAACAAAATTTCATTAAATTTTAATTATTGTTTTATGTGAAATAGGATATATATTAAATCACGACATTTTCACAAATATCTAAAGAATGACGAAAAATATCAACGTATAATATCTTAAAGAGTAGGTAATTAAAAGTTCTTTCAAATGCATTTTCCAGATTTAAAAAATTTTAACAGCGATATATAAAAAATATAAAAATCTAGATTTCAAAAATCCTTTTTTTCAGCATAAAACAAAAAGAAAATCATAAAATAAAAAAAATTATTTTTGAGCGGACATATGACAAAAAAAACAAAATAAAATGAGAGAAACATCAAAGTCGATCTATCCAATCTTGAGATATGTTCTCATACACACACATACAAAAATTTAGTAAAAATCCTTAAAAAATGTTGGTCTTTCATATTTTGAAAAAAAAAAATTTTCGCGATTACAAAACTTTCTTTACAAGGAAACAGAAAGTAAATTATAAAAACTTATTTTTATCATAAAACAAAAGAAAATCATCAAATAAAAATATAATTTTCTGCGGTCGCACGTTATGAAAAATAGAGAAAATAAGTAGCAAAACGTCAACATCACTTATTCTTAAGCAGAAATTCTTAAAATATGTTTCTACATTTCTTCACTATTGCAAAGCTTCGTCTATGAGGAAGCAATGATAAGCAAATGAATCACTTGTACAATAGACATTAATATCAGTCACAATGTTTGCTATAAGTACTGCATGTCTAGTTTTGAAGTAAAACAAATTTTGAAGAAAATAAAATTAAAAAACTGCCGTACTTTTACATTTTTTAAGCAAGATTGGCGCTTGTGTGGACAAAAAGTTTGATCATATAAAATTTTCACAGATACGATCACGGATTCAACGAGTTCTACTGGTTCCCTGTACACTGTTACAGGCTATTTAGCTCGTATAATAATAATATCATGTCTGCTGCTAGATGTCTACTCCCTCTATAATACGTCTTATGCACGCGTATCGTAAAACGGTAACTATTAAGTATTTCACTTAAGCTTATCCTAACGCGATAATTATTGTCAAGCCCTCTATTTGTATAAGCAAAGTACCTTACAAATTACTACTTTATTAGATCATTGAGCGCGTGTAAGTCACCATATAGATCCACTTACATTTAGCTGGATCGAACGACTTCTTTTATCGTCTGTATAAAAGAAAATTGGCATTGTTCTATTGCGGTAACCTATATATGAATTTTAATTATGCAAAATTTGAACTAAATACATTATAAGATCGTTTAGTATAATAACTGTATTACGTGATGAATAATTTACATGACGTTTATTAAATTAACCAATTATGTGCACAGCACTACCACACAGAGCTATATACAGATATATAGAATCTTGAAAAATGAAGAAACGCCGATAAAATTCATAAATCGCTATCATATTCATAAATGTATTAGCTACGTAAATTCCCATATATTGTATAACAAGCAGATAAGACTAACACCCAGATCGCCTAATGCATTTTCAATGCGCCAAGCTGATAATACACGACCTTTTTTCTTGCTACCAAAGGCAAACAAAGCGAATTGGGAATCGTGTCCGACACGGCCTTCACTAATGAACGTCTATAATCTCCCTCTCTTTCTTTCGCTCGCTCGTTTACTCGCTGTTGACCTATTAATTCAATAGCAGACGCCTGTATATATATATATATTACTTGCATAGACACGCAAAAGAGGGAGAGAGAGGGAGCTTGGCTTTTTGGAAAAAAAAACTGTTGGGAGACAATTGCGGAATGCACGGCACAAATAACAATGCCGTGCAGAGCGGCGACAAACTATCGCTCTAGGCGACTGTAAATGGAAACGAGTTTGAAAACTACCGACCCGTTCGACCTTGTGCTTTGCAACGAAAAGGTCACACTCGGATTTGACGAAATTAATTTTTTTTCTGTTCCTATACACACTAGAGAAGTTATTGGTGCTGATACCACTATATTTTGACAGGAGTGTGCATTGGGTTCAAAGGATGAAAAAAATTATGAGAAGAAATTAATTAAGTGGAAATTGGTTCCTTTATCTTGTTACGTGCCGTCGGTCAGTGTTTGTTGGGCGAGTTTTTTTTTACAAGGACGGAGTGTCATATTAAAAGTTATTGTCATAACGTTCGAAGATACTTGTCGGTGAAAAACGTCATAGCGGCACCGATTAATAATACTGGATTTCGCATACGCATGAGTTGATATTATTATGACGAGTTATAAATTTATTACCTTCATTATTTTGTGAAATCACTTTTATGAACGATAAAATATTCGATGTATTAGTGTATATCAAGAACTGTTATATGGTTATTGTTTAAAGAATTTCAAATTACGTATTTGAGTTAATAGGCCACCAAACTGATAAAGTATGAACTATACAACGTAAGTATTATTGAACCTTAATTATTAAATTATTATATTTTTATTACGATATTCTTTTTATTGCATAATTAATTTACTGTATATTAATTGATCGATATTTTGTATAATTATATAACTTATCGAAATCACAAAAATATTTCATCGTAAGTATACCTAAAATTGAAAGCATGCAAAATACTTGAACAATGCGAAACGAAATATAAAAGTAGCGGATAAAAGTTGCCGTGAAACTTTGTATTACAGCATTCATAACGTGAATTACACGAAAATAATGCATTCTTACGCGCTTTCCTTTGATCAATTTTCTTGATAATCCCCCGTAATTATAAGACTAACTGCAAATTCAGGTTAAAGAATGTGCATTTCGCGTCGTTGTCTAACCGATCAACAGAAGAAAAAAATGCTCGAGAACTCATGATATGGCTATACCAAAGACTTTTAAAGAGTTTCACGGGCCATTACCCTTCCTTAGTTTATGTCGCTATGCCTGGAATTCCCTTGGCCATTGGATCACAGACCCATACCATTAAGAAGATGCCGCAAAACGAAGAAAAAAATGGCTTACATCAATGGCGGTTCGACATTCTCAGAATTTCAGTTAAAGTGCAATACAATGAGCAACTGAAACGCTCGATTAAAAAAGTGCCACGATTTTAAAAATAGAGTGATTAATTTGAATTTGCTTTTACTTTATACATAAAATGTTGAAAGTAGAGCTACAAATGCTCTTTGTAAATAGAAAACGTGAAGATTAAAAGTGCTCGTACCAAAAAATTAAAAGAATATTTTTCTTATAATATAAATTAGTAAAAGTTGTGAGTGCTTCTTGAAACGTGAAAGATAACGTACAGAAATAGACTTTACTTAAACTTTCGAAATATAAAAACTCTGCTTTTCGATTACCTTGCTTGGCCTTGTAAATATAATCACTAAGCGCAGCCGTTAGCTCATAACATTTGCAATAAAAATCAACATAAAGAAACGATTATTTTTACAATGACCTACTCGGCAATCGAAAAAAGTGTTCTATATTTTGAAAGCGCAAGAAAAAAGCTTTCGCATGCTACCTTGCCGATTTCAAAAAAGTGTTATTAAATCATTATTGTCTTGCACTCGATAATTTTAAAAAGCGACGATGTCTTACAAAATTCGAATTCTCGATAATCCGTTCGAAAGATGGTCATTAGCCCAGAGTTCAGGTGAAGAATTTTTTTTGTAAAAGTGAAGGAACTTTCTGTACATAAGATAGTAAGGCCTTAATCACCTTTATTGGAACAGCGTTTATCCTATTGGATACAGTTTTTGACAGCGATAAAAATGTCTTTTTTATAAAACTAGTTTTTTTTTTGTACATTCGGAATAAATATTGTTTCACGACTATAAGATAAAAGGATCACTAACAATTAAGAATGCATTTCACACATACACTATATTGACAGTCACACATATTAAGATCATCGCACGACTAAGGCATTCACATCTAAATAACACAGAAGTGACGAGATGTAAAACAATAAAAAGAACTCGAATGCCCTGCACAGCAGGTACCGTGCACGTTTCGAGCGCCCTAACCTGTCGAGTATTTAAAGCTGTTCGGTCGCTTTCATTAAAGCGCGTCGCGATCGGTAGAGCGAGATAACGGCTACGGTAATTAGTCCACACCTCGGCGCCCGGCGCGTTTTCGTGCTTTTGCAAAAATTATGAAACGCCGCCGCGCCATGTCCCGCGTTCTGAGAAAAGCCGTTTTGGCGACTACTTAGGCAAGTATACGGTATCGCATGGATGCGAGAGAGTGAGAGAGAGGGAGAAAGGAGGAGGGGAGAACGAGAGCGTTGAGAAATTATTGTTACGGCCGCGAATAATTGCGCGATCCTCGCAACGCGCGCGAACGAGAAAATGAAGTCGTGCTTGAATAACTTCATCTTTGGAAAGAAAAGTTATTGCTCCCGGCTACCGTATCTCTTACCGGCTCTGCTCGTTAGAAACCTCTGACTTTTTTTCCTCTCTTTTCTGCTTCTCTAAGCTTCTCCTTCTCTCTCTCCCTCTTTCGCGCGCGTTTTAGCTTTCCGTTAATTACGTTAATGGCGTCATACATGTATAGCAGCACCGGCGTTCCTGGGAAATATTAGGCAGTTAAGATCCTTTGGCGCAATCGTTTTGGGTGCAAATTCATATTTTTTGCAAGCAAAATAACGTTAAATGCCATCGAGAAATACTTATTAAGTAATTGAAAATGTAAGGATAATAATATCTGGTATGGCGCCGACGTACTTTAATAACTATGATTACAAGTATAGACATTGCTCTGTGATTAATAATTAAATCTTGCTTGCAAGTTTATACTTTTCAGTGTTTCTCATTAGAATTTTTAATGGGCTCGCACTGGTAAATCAAAGTTGATCGTTTTATGCTGTGATTGAAATAGAGACTTTATTTCAATGTGAATACGGTACTATATAATAACATAATTTCTGCCCTATAATATTTAGAGACTTTGTATTTTATAGATAAAGCACTGTCACCCTGAAAAGTAGCTTGTGCAAAATATTTATATTCAACTTCAATACGCTATATTCGAACTTATTAAAGTATAGATAGTAAAGATAAAAAGTCCTTCCTGCGCACAAATATCTTGGCAAACAACAATAAAATTATCTGTTCATAATAATTTAATTATACGATTCTCATTAAAAAAAACGGTTTAAATTATAGGTAAAATGGAAAATTGACGGACCTTTAAAAAATATATACTGTAATATCTGGTATTATTATTTATTTAATAAAAAAAGTAAGTTATTATTCGTATAGTTATAAGTCTTAAGTAGCTTACCCTCAACGATGAGTCAAAATGAACATACACTTTTGGAGTAAAGTCTGCTTATTATATCACATATTTGAGTTTGAATATTAATCGATAAACTTTTATTACTCTTACTGCAATTATTATTACTACAAATTTTAACCATACAAATTTGCAAACTTTGAAGACATAATAAGTCATATACCTTTTTAAAGTAAGTTTTAGAATTACAAATAAACTTATGAAATAGTTACAACAGCAAATTAATATAAAATAATAAAATTTGTATTATTTGTATTGGACAATACCTAAAATATAGGTTCCTGATCTAATCTTTAGGCAACCGTTAATTTTTCATGAAAATATTGTTCTTCTTTTTGAGGATAATATGAGATGTAATGTTACTCTAAATGGATGGAATCTTGAATTTTTCAAGAGCTCTTAGAGTGGCTTTTGCAAGTCTAAGTATTGAAGGGTTAACCAATAATATTAAAAATTGAATGTAGAAAACAAATTTTATACATCGTTGATAATGATAATATAATAAAATAGCTCAAAACTTCGTGTGTCCAAAAATGTATACTTTTTTAATAATTATTTGCACAATGACAAGATAGGGTTATAAGCTGATTAATAGCAGTAGTATTTATTGCGATTGATCAATTTGTAATTGTATCTGCAATCTTGTCATTGTAACTATTCAAAGCATTCTAAGCAATAGATGAGAATTATCTTATGTAATAACTTTAAGTACCGACATAATAGTTTGTCATTGGATAATTCGAAATTTGCGTAGGCAATGACTTCCTCTTACGCACACTGCGTACGTGAGAAGATTATTATTACAATTGCTACTCGGTTATATTTTGTGAGTAGTTAAATCAATAGTAACCATCATACAATGGAGCCTAATATTGTCAAAATGCTGAACTATTATGATAACATGCTACTGAATATTTGTACCACGCCAATCTCTTGTCCTTACTTTTTATAAAATTTTAGTAAATGTTAACTCTTTAATAATAAGTACGACCGCACTTTTCATCAATCTGTCCGAAAAAATTTAAATTAATCAAGAATTGTACATATATTATATAAAGATAGATAATTTTTCTCGCAAATATAGGCAATACAGATATTCCCAATATTGAAACATGAATAAATATTTTTGTTACACTATTTGCAAAGAATTACTATTGGTGATATAATTCATTGCCTATGTATGTAATAATAATTGTATATACATGAATAGTCACAAGAATATTCCATTTAAATTAAACGACAATCGCCGATGAAACGGCGACACCATGCAACAATGTTAAGAAACTAGAGTCTGACTGTTATGCTTCAACTATTTGATACAATTAGCGCATGAATTAATTTAGAACGTTCAGAAATGTCAAACTTTTTAATATACATGATATAAGCAATAGCGAAAATCTACATTGCCCAAGAATAACAATATTTCATTATGTTTTACAATGGTTTTCGCGGCGTTTTAAAATCTTTTTAAAACGTGTTTTTGCCCTACAACAAAATTAACATTTCACCACCTCATTCAGCTCCCGCGCCAGCGCGAGTCATTCTCCCAACGAGCGCCATTAATTTAAACTATAAACATTTGCAACGAAATAACTAGTCATTCCTTGCATCGAATCAGCATTTTCTTGTCCCCGGTGCGCATACAATATCATTATATTCACGTTTCGTACACGTGTAGCGCACAGATATTCACGTCGCAAAGCATTTTGCCGCTGTGGATAATGATTAAAAACGCGAAAAAAGTGCATCGCTCGCGTCGGAAGTCAAGGAGTGAGTATATATATAGGGAGAATCGGGCGTTAAAATCCCCCTGTGTTTACGGGCCAGGTTCGCACGCTTGTCAGTCAAACTCGTCGATGAGAGGCGGTTCGTGTAGCTCGATCTTGCTTATACATATATGTACACACGTCGTTTACGTTATGCGTCGGTAACAGTTGTAAGCGAGTGTGAATCAATGTATAATCGATACGAAGTTCCGGTATATGTACTTATACAAGCGCCACGTATACACACGTTGTTATATGTGTGTAAACACGTGGCGCGACTGTGCGCGTTTCGTCTGTAATGTATCTTAGCCTCTTAGGTGTTGGGCAAACAATGTTGAAAAAGATACATCGCGAGATGAGGGCGACTTTCTGCCTTTAAGCAGCAAATTGAGCGTTGAATGACTATCACAAATTTGATGTCGTACGAGCTGGTATACGAAATAACAGTTAATTTGAGTGCTTTTAACTTTAAGCGTTGGGATCTAAACTTAAGTGCGGTAAAGTAAAATGAGCTTAAAGAATAGTTTATTCTAATTTCATGAATAGAAGAAAACAAAAAATACTTATAACAATACTTCAAAAAATACTCCAAAAAAGACTCCAACTTACCTGTAACAAAAAGAAAAATCAAAATTAATTATATACATACATATTTAATATGAAATAACGGTAAACCTAACAGATCTAGTCATCAGAAATAAAATTTCAATTTCGGTATAGTTAAAAAGGATATATTTTCCGACTTGTTGAAATTAGTAAAAATCAAGCTTCATTCGATAATAGACTGACTACATTGAGCTCGTAATAATCGCGTTAACGTCAATCACGCACAAACACGATTTCTAAGTACACTTTTGTCCAGTAATTTATAGTGAAGTTATTTTAATAATTGTGCATTGGAGGGGGAGAAGTTTCAAAATCTACCGGACTCTGTTCGAAAAATTCAAAGCCAGTTTGTATACCCACACTAAAAACTACAGATAATTTATGTTTTTTATTAAAATTAATTCTTATTACGCCGCCAAAGACATAACTTCAGATCTTTACAGTATCTTTGAACTGCGTGTACACCTTCGATTTCCATTTTCTAATTAAACGATATACGTATATTTACCATATTATCTTATATACGTTATATATCCGTTATATTATCCCTTATAATTTGTAAATAATAAGTGACATTATTGCGACTTCATTAAAATTCCAGCTGCTGTGTATCGCATACCACTTGACTGCATAATCGAAGAATTCAGATATATATATATATATATAATATCAAATCGAAAGCGTCTCATTGAATCCGCGCATTCGAAAGCACTGTGCGTATAAACGCATAACGAAAGTAAATTTGTATCAATTCTCTCGTTACCTGTTCTCTCCGAGAAAACCGTATCGAATCGAAACCTTTAACTGACGAATGAATCGAGCAGCTCGTCGTCAGAAACCGCACAATATATAGCCAATCGCGCACACGTTTAACTGTGTTTCCACCGATCACCATCTATCGCGATGCTAAACATACACGCGCGCGATAGCCTGTATATACAAATGCTCTCGTTACCGTCAAGCGAGCAATACGCGAGATTTAAAATCCCATCGATCGCGATAAAAAAGATCTCGATCGACGTGTATATATACACTGTTATAAGCTTGGAAAACCGGTAGACGTTCGCGCGCGCGAGAGAGAGAGCGCAATTATTTCGTGTGGCCTTGCGAGCGATTAAATATGCCGCGAGAGGCGTTGACACGGTACATTATAACATACCGTATATTTGTATTGGCATCCAGTGCGAGCTGCTTTTGTGGAATTAAAAAGGACGGCTATCGAAAAGATTCGACGCCGAGCTATTGGACCAAGTTAAAAAGCGGGGGAACATCGTGTACACTATACAGGGCGCGTTCGACGTTTATTATTCTCTGTCACGCGTGCGCAGCGCAAAGTTCGCCGATATCTATTACAATTTAATTTAAGGGGAGGACGGAGCGTCTCCCCTCTTCAATAGTTAGTAGTTCCAAGTTTTTAGAAAAACGATAAGCCAAATAAGCCTCATCTCGTACATAATGATTGACTATATCAAGTAATATGGCGCTCAACTTCGAATATTACTCAAAATTATAAGTAAAAAAAGTTACACGCAGAAATAGGCATGTTCATAATTTTTATGTTAATTTTCAATGAATAAATACCACTTACTAGTTCCAAACTTGTGTAAAAACGACTAACAATATCCACTTGAAATTGTACAAGACTATTTATCATATTGAGTAATATGGCGCTCAAGTATTCATTTTTATCATTAGTAGAAAAAGATATCATCGAATCAAAAAACACGTTAATAATTCCGACCTCCCCTTAAGGCTGCCTAATATATAAGTACAATATTTAATTCCGCGTATCGGTGAATTATTGACGAATATCGGCCCACGTTTCGTTGCCGCTGTTAACGAGAGTACGTGCGTATATGTATAATATGTATATACATGCCGCAGCGTGTTTTGCAACGATATTCGCCAATTTTTCAGTCTTCAGTAGCTGATTTAAGTATATCCATTACCGGTGAATACTTCGCGCGTCGCTTAATGCGCGATTAAGCGGATAGAGTTGCGGTCTTTCGCCGACAGTGGAGAACACGATATTCTAGGATAGCGCGTATACGTATAAGATCGTATCACGCGCGAACGTGCGTGTGTACACCAGTTAGCACGTTTGGTTAATTTTCCGGCCCAAGTGGAGGAAAGTGAGCACGCGTTAATTAGAAAACTGTGTAAAAAAGTGGAAAAGTTTGAGCATGAAAATATCCATTCCAGAGACTTACATTTATCGGGTTCGGCGCGCGTTACGCATAAATACACGCAACATTTTTAACATCGGCGGTATAATAAAGAATAAAATGAGGCTGTAAAAGAGGCAGAACGCGATTAACTTTTTGCGCGGATGTTTCAATAGCGCGAAAATTCATGGTCTTATGGTGTGACGATGCAAAATTATGGGACTGTAAATTTTGTACCGCTCGTATATATATTGAACATGTATATATACTTGCGTGCGTACAATAATGCGTTTAGTACGTGCAGATTGCGACGCGTGCGACCAACCGGTTACGTTGACAGAGAAATTAAGTTTTCGTATATATACATACGAGATAAAAGGAGTTGAATAAAAATTCAGTTATTTTAGAATAAGACCAGCTATACTTTAATGATAAAGCTCATGTATACAACGCAGGTTAAACGCTTCTGACTATCTCTCCCGGCAAAATATATGATGTGCAATATCCGATAAGAATGAAGTATACTGATACATAAATTTTTAAACCGCGCATCTCAATTATACAATTGAATCGTTCAATATACGAAAACATTGAATCCCTAACGGAGATAATCCGTTTAAATATAATCTTTCGATGCGAAACGTAGACCAAAATCAGATGGACTGCAGTGATTCGAGATCGCACCGATACTTTCAGGCCAACAGAGTACACCTGTGAGTTACAACATAGATCAATGTTATCACAAACAACACGCGTGCACAGCCAACAAAAAAAGGTAAGTATAAGTACACACATTCTTCGATTACGCATCCGCTGCGCGGTCCTGGTATGTCCATGTACACGAGATAGAGGCGTCTATAGCGAGGATAATTTCACTATAAATATTCAATGTCTGGGTAGATCGGTATATCGATAACGATAATCTCGACGAGTCTCCCGCGAATGTCGCACACATTCCGGCGGTCTTCTAAATGGCATCGATTCCAAGCGCACACACTGCGTCGTATACATCATTCGATGCGTGTTATATTGTCGCGCGGACCGCGTCGGTTGTGTATATCTCCCTCGAGACGATTGCACAAGACTGCACACGCACACAGAGACTAGTTGATACTTATCGCCGAATGGATTCGGGGTCCGCAGGAACGGGCCGTACACATACGCGCGTGAATCGATCGGCATCAGCCGTTTCGTCCCGTTTCGTGTCTGTAGTAGTGTATGTACACATTGTGCGCGGGTATATACAAAGTCTGTCTTTCTCTCGTTCTGTTGGACAGTGTGTGTTGTTGTTATACGCGACCGGAAGGGTGTATCGCGGAGAAAGTTATTACGCGTGTGAAACGAGCGTTGGTAATTATTTTTCTTTTTTCTTGCGCGCGCGCGAGCGGTGCAAACAGGTCGGACACGGCTGCTGTCTAAATTGCGTGTGTGCTCGGTTATGATATATTGTTCATTATTGTGGTTTATCATTTGTAATATACAAAAGTTATTACATTGACTTGGTTTTTTGATGTATTAATTTTGTTATGACGAGTCCTTATCATATATATTTGAAATTCTGCAATTGTAAATAATTAAGCGCAAATTAATTAGTTTTTAATATATACTATTACCACTTGTGTTTAAGCAATGAAATCGTTTGTAAAATAAGTAAATAACGTTGTTCTATAAACGGTTAAAGGTGTCAGAAAACCAGTCCTATGCGTTGTAGAATTTCAAACTTGTAAAAAATTTACATCGTTATATCGAATACCGATGAAATCTGCAAGCTTATTATACAATAATCTAATTACAGAAAGAAAAAAAAAAAGAATTAGGAATGGTTTCACTCATTGCGTAATCAAGGGTAATAGGCATGTTTATACCGAAATTTCGACACTCCAGATCTAATTTTCAATCATCACACTCATACAGCGAGCGAAGAAAGAAATCCCAAAAAGCCTATAGTCAAGATATAATTGTGGACCATAAAAACTCGTACATTTTCGCGAATCAATTTGGATCTCGCAGAAATGCGCGAGAAAAGTAGCATTATACATCGTACGAACTCATATAGCTCGCGCCAACTCTAGTATTTAAGTTATATACCAATCGTTCGAGCAACATCCTGCGCACAATCACCGTGCGCACGCATTACTACACATTATCACGATGAATCATTGACATATCGCAGAGTGTGTGGAACCGTGGCTAATGCCAACTCGCGCGGCTTGCGGTGCTCCGCACACATATATATATATATATATATATATTTAATTGAGTAATTACGGAAATAATCGGCGTCCCAGACAACTGGTATCGAGAGTCTCGATCGAAGACCCCGCATTCCGATGATTTACGAGGCCTTTTCTACTCTATACGGCGCGGCGGTGTGCTGCAGCTCTCGAGCGATCGGCGCTGCTGCTGTGAAAAGGCGAAAAGTAGAACGCCCCCTTTCGCAACGGCTGGCGGTCGCGCGCGCGCGCGTTCGGAGAAAAGCCAAGCTCATCTTTCTGCTGGGACCATAGATCTTGGTAAATATATTGGAAATACCCGTTTGCTGTGCTACAAGTGTATAGAAAACATGACTAACGACGGTTCTTAATAAACTTCATTGTTCGCGTGCATTTATTTATGTGCGCGCTAGTCTGGCGTGTAAAAATTTAATTATTGCGATGCAAAAATGAGCTGCGCTTGGAAACTGCATGGATTGGAAATTGTGGCCTTAAACGTTCGATATATATACTGTTGCAGAACCGTACGATCGGATTCTCAACTTATTATTGACAATATGTTTTATTATTCATTTTGTTCATCTTCTTCTTCACAGGATAATAGGACTTCCAATAACTTATTGGGAGACTGAGGCCTTTATTATATAAATTTTATAAACGTCATTCGATTCAGATGTTATAATGAAAGGAAAGTGAAGCATTTTTTAATCATCTGTTTCTACTGGAATAGATAATCAGGCCTCGAATTAGGTAGCAACATAACGTTGTTAAGTGCATCATATTCATTCCCTTAACTATATTTGTATCATAAAAATGGTTCGATTATGTTTGATCGGTGACCACAATAGACCATCTATTCGAAACCTTCAACTTCTTGTCATGATCGATCATTTCTTACACCATTTCGTCCACCTATTTCAAGATCTTTCAGATATAAAACCAACAAAAAACACGAAAAAATCTCCAAAATGCGTCTATAGAAAAAAAAATGAAGTAGCAACGATTCCAATGAAAGGTGGAGCTGAACTTGCTCACAGGCATATAGCAGACACTGCGCGCAATCCAAGTGCGTTGCCGTGCGGCGGCGGCGGCGGCGGCGGCGGCGGTGTCGGCGACTGTATACATATAAGCACGCCCGCAATACCCTGGCATTTGCTCTCTCAGTTATGTGAAAGGCAATATCGGACCAAGGTACTCCTACGTACTATTATACGCACACTTACCCAACATCGCGCCGAGGCACACTTGACTTGCTCTCTCGCCCTCTATATACTATCTATATATATACGTATGTATTATACACACAACTCTTTACCTCTCGGCGGTGTAGATATCTATACAGATGTGTGTAATGCGAGCGATGATTGGGTGTCGTGTGGTTATACAGGTTATGTTGGATATATATAGGCAAGTTTTAAAGCGCGGCATTAGAATTATCGCGGACATGCGTAAGAGTGCGCGGGCGTGGCGGGCCTGGAAAGCTTCAAGTGTCGCGATGTCGTCAACCGATTGTTATACTGCACTGAGATGATTTTTACTCGCCTTCTTTTTTTGATAGTTTTTCCTTTTTTTCGTACGTGAAAGTATTACCGCGGCGATTGGGGTATGAGCTGCGCGTGTATAAGCTGATCTTGATACACCATCGTCGACTTATTTGTGAAGATGATGTTATTGTGTTTTGGGATTTATGCGGGATGGAGATATCGGTAATTTTTTTTGGTTGGCTGCGAGTTGCTGTTGAGATCGAGTGTATTTTTGTGGATTGCAACTGAGTTGCGGATCGGAGGTTGAATTGGACGATGACCAATCATTTATTTTACTCATCAAAACTTTCTGACCGAATCGTTCACAAACTAATTCTGCTAATTCTGTGAATAGATAATATAATTTTGATGTTTATAATTAAAAATCGTTTTCATGTTAACAAGCAGAAAGTCAGATACGCTTATTGCAACGAAGGTAATTAATTTATAAATGTTGCACTAATAATGATAAGATATTAATGTACTTCAGGTAAGTATTATGATTCTTTTAAATTATTTTTAAGTGTAGTGTAACTGCCTTTTTATTGCTTCTTTCACGCCTTAAATGTTAAACATGCCGCCATATGATAATGAAATAATTTGCAACTCGTTCCGAAGAAATATAGCTCGCAAATGACACGATAATAATTATTCTTTCTTTATCATAATTTTCGCATTTCTTTATGTTGATACAAAATTGTAATTTGCCTATAGATTATTCCTAACAAGTTCATAATTTATTGTATAATACTTTAGAAAAAAATAGTTCTTAATTTAAAGGAAATAATAATATGGTAAGGAAAAAGTGTATATGGTTTGAAATAAATAATTGTCGATATTTTCTGTTTAATAAATAATTTGTTTATGTTAATTATTCGCCCGGTCAAGATGCTAAAGTATGTATATATATATACGATCGTCGAAAGAACAAGTCGCTAATTAAGCAAGAAACGAGTCCTGCGAATTTCGCTGACAAGGTTACCGCCATTGTTTCTTTTTCAGTAGCTGAGTAGAGCCCACCATACAGAATCCTATACAACAAAGCGATTCTCTTCAACGTGTTCAAGGACGTCTACCTTCGTTCGATCACTACTTAGAAACTTCACTTTTAAAAGGGTTGCCATTTATTCAAAATTAAAGAGAATAAACTCTCCGATCAACGAAAATATTATCTTTCTCTTTTTGCAAGATTGTTTATTCCTTACAACGTTCCATTCATACTTATAATTTTTTATAAAAACTACAATTTTGTGCATAAATTTTTGTACTGGGAAAAAATTATTTACTTAAAATATTATTAAATCGATATCAAATAATAAATTGTGCCAATATTTGGGATGAATTTTAGGTAGCCATAAATAATAGATACACCAGAATCGCAACTTATTCAAAGTTTATGATCCTTCATTGGTCGTTGCGCATAAAAAAGGGTCAATCTCAGTCAAACATAATTCATTCATGAAAAGGCTAATTCAGGACAAGCCATCCAAGCGAAGGATGAAAAAATTCAGTCCGCTGGAAGAGTTGGCTAAGGCTGAATGATTTGACAGGCTCGTGACGCGAAGGTGCAGTTATAGGCCGACGTTCCGCTGAAATTCTTCTCATGAATGAGAGGCTGCACCGCGAAAGGCTCCGAGAGGAGGAGGAAAGTTACGAGCGAAGTTACTTGTCGATAGGACTTTTACTGTCGATCTCGCTGCTGCTGCCACCGCCGCTGCAACGTATACACACACACATAATATATACACACAGGCTGCAACGATCGTAATACCTGGCAATGTTAGTTTATACAGCAATGTTAAAGAGACTTTCGAGATAATTGTGATTTAATGCCTCGAGCCATGGGTCAAGATCTTCCCTGCCTCCATTCTTTTGCTGCAGACACTTTTGTGCATTAGTCCTGACTTGATCGCGCGCACGAAGCTTAGAACACGCACGCCTACATACGCTTTGGAAAAAGTTATATACTCTTCGTTTTCAACTTCAACCGCGGCTGCTCGATGAACACACCATCACCAGTCTTTTCAATTATTATTGATATTATATTGATCTGCATTTGTCATTTTTTTCATGCATCGATCTCGCAAGAGCATTATTTATTATAAGCATATATACCTGGTCTAATTATTATCTGATAAGGCTTTGAAACAAGCCCAATAACGGCACGCGCTGGAATTCTTTCTTTTTTATGACTTTGAAGGTGTCGGTGTAGGACTTTTAAAGCTGCTTGCTTAGCTACTTAGAAATTTACTATGCAATTATTCGCCATTTAAATAGGGATTTTTAAATAATGATCTTTGTAACTGAATTATTTCAATCATTTTTATTCAGCGGAAAAAAATAATGAATAAGTATTATATTTATAAGATCGCATACGTAACCAGCGAGAGTATAAGAGTGAGCGTTTGATAATGAGCGAAACCGGCCCGATGAGTTAATTATCTTTAAACTCATTTGTAAATTATGTCTTTATAATTAATTCTTGGTTTGTAGTAAAGTGGAAAAAATGTGTTAGACGTGGGATTATCTATATGGATGTTTCGAAATAGGAATGATAAATATTAAATAAGATGAAACAGCTTGAGCCTATATGTGAACCATATAGTTAGCGCATTTATAAATGATAATAGAATCAGATGCTCTTAAAGTAAAACTAAATGGGAGACTTTAATGTTAGTTCAACTTGAGATGGGTAGTATGAAAAGAAATATTTTTCAGAAAATAATATATGATTAATATCGAAATTATCATTACATAATAAATAGTAAGGAAAATTAAAGTTGAAGTTGCATGCGTGAGTTTCAAAGTAATATTAGAGATTACTTTTTGTGCCTGAAAAAAGTTGATCGTTTGTCGATTAAATAGCATTAATTTGGCTACAGCAACAAATCGACTAGTCTTAATTATATTACATTCGCTAGATGATTTATAAGCAGCACAACTTAGAAAAGAGAAAAGAATAAGAATGAAGTGTAAGATATAGCAGGCGGGTAATTTATATTCCACGGGACTTTAATTGAGATTTCATAAAAGAAAATTGACAATTACGTTATCATGTCGGCTGAAAAGTGTATGGGGAAAGAGGTTAATTATAACATATCGTTCCGGCGCCGCAATATTCAAATCCGTCTCGTGCCATTCGAAACAATAAATTATCTTGATGCTCGGCTATAAGCACTGCATAGATCAGTCCAAGAGAGACAATGATAAACAGATTAATTACTTCAAAGCGCTTGTGAATTATGAATTGATGAAGTTCGAAAAAGGCGTTCTATATGTATATTGTGCGACTGGGGGATAGATATAAAAGAAACTAATATAACGAAGGCAGTAAAAAAGGGGAAGCTGTTCTCGCGCTCGTATATATATATATAGTCCTTCTAAAGATTCGAGCATGTCCAACGCAACAACAGTTTCCACTTCGTGAGCCATAAATTGCGGGGCGCACGAACACGCGCAGCTCTCGCGCCGGTTTAATGGCGACTTTAATTTTTCCATATAAGTAGGCCTTAACCAGATCGTATAACCTTTGCATATATATCTTGGATGAAGCGATCCGCTGTATTACGCACGATAAATAATGCCACCGTTGCAGGCCCATTCCAAACTTTATCAATTATCGAAGTTTCAAAAATAATCTCAGCCGTTTGTGATATAATCAAGATTGTTTCGCAATGCCATGGGGCGCGCGCAGGTATAACGAGACATTTGAAAAACACTCCTTAGCGATGGAACTGGTGCACGCGGCGTGCAGTTAACAGTATATATATATATATATACTGTGCAATAATAAGAAAGCGAAGCTACTATCAAGGAAACCGTAAATCATATAGCTTGAAAATGTCAGTAGCTCTCTGACAAAAAAAAGTATATATTGATGAATAAAATCAGCTGTGGCATTAAAAATAAGATTATCATAAGTGAGTGTTGTGCTATGACTTTTTTAAAGCGTGACACACCCGTTGCTGTGCTTATATATATACAGTTCCTTAAGTTGTAGCAATAAACTAATACCGGTATACATTAGAAAAAAAGCTCGCTTAACGATATTGACATTCGTTCATCACATTTCATGTACACGCGAATCCTACAAAATAACAAAATAATCCGCAACGTCGCACTTTTCGAAGCAATATCCCCATATTGTCAAACCAGCAAATAAATTAAAACCCATGCCTATATGGCGCACCATTTTATTCTTATATTCAAATATAGAAACAAAATAATACGAAGCGCACCCGACGCTAACAAACGTAATTACCTTAGCAGCAATCCCTCTGCCCAGTTGAGCTAATTCTCTAAACGGCCGTTAAACCCTTGCTTTCTAAATTGACCATAAGAAAAGTGTACTATAGCGAAACGACCGCAGCAGCGGCAGCCACCAACGGCAGCGGCATCATACCTCATCGCATATCGATATGAATTATGCTGCTCCAATAAGTTGACGACCTCGCTGTAAACCATTGACAACTGCTCCGCAACAGCAGCACCAACAGCGCGTCTATATACCTATGTTCACGTGCGCTCGCCCTAACCTTTGAATTATGGCCGTGCTCGCATTCCCCCGCTTTTTTTATATCCCCCTTTTGCGTCTCCTCCGTCAGCGACTATATATATGCAAGTATACTATATACACGAACTCCTACACTCGCGTTCATTCGTCGCTCGGTGGCCGCAGTTCATTCAGATTTATCTTTCACCCCCTCGGCAGCACTTCGCCTCTCTCTCTCTCTCTCTCTCTCTCTCTCTCGCGAAGTTTGTTTAGCGCGCGTGTGTACTGTCTGCCACAACTTTAACCTTCGGGTTTGGCGCAAAATTACTTTTAGAGCTGTCAGAGCCTCTTCTTCTACACATTGCACCTATTTGAGCCTTGATATTTTGTTGCATCATGAATCGTATAGGAAGGTTTCGCATTATCAATATACGCTTATGGCTTTAATAAATTATTAATGAGAGAATTTTATTTGTAGACCCCCTCGCAGCTCATGCGACCTGGTGGTACTCGTCTGCTTTTTCTTCGCGGTAATTGGATCGTTAATATAATTAGAATAATTTATAATTAGTACCTTAGGAGATTGATATATAACGCATATGTATATTATACTATAGATGCAGTTGATAGACTGTGCAGAGGAAGCGGTCAGACTGGTTTCATACTTGACAAAATTAACGACATTGAATATGAGCTTCCATTAGGTTATATTGTATATATCACTACTAATTTATGACTAAATTTAGGACATAAATATTTAGTATTCTTTCTCGGTTACATTACAAAATTACATTGGTATTACGAAAGAGCACCTTGTCCAAGTATTTATCTGAATATTATCCTATAATAACTACGATAACTGCAACGTCATTAAATAATTTAGTAAACATACGAGTAGGTATAAAAATTCAGCGTTTAAATTTATTTGTGCGCATGCACATTGAAAGATGAAAAAAAATATCCTCACGAGAAGAAAATGTCCAGGCTGAGTGAAACGATATACAGCCGGCCATCAAGGCTCCTCCACAAGGCAAACGAAATTCGGCGGTCAAGGAGCAGCAACACAGTATTCGCAGCAGCCGATTTTCATTTCACGCGCACGCCTCACCATCAACATACCGAATTCCCTATATATTGCGCCTCTCGACGCCAAAGCGCGCGCGCGCACATTACTTTCATATATTGCTGTACGGCTTCTTGCACTTCGTAAATCTGTCGGCAGTTTTTCGGTATTACGCGAGCGATACGTTATGTGACCCCTTGGCCACATGACATCAGTCGCGCGACACGGCACACCGCTTGAGCCGTGTCTTCGTTTCTTTTTCTTTCTTTCTTTACTCCTTTTCTCTCTATCTCTTTCTCTCTCTCTTTTTTTCTCTCTATCATACTCTCTTACTCTGTCAGTGTGTTTGGGGGGACTCTGACGCAACTTACGGTATCCGGAATATTCCGCGAGTGCGAGGCTCGCGCCCACTCTTTGAATTTATATACGCTCGCTACCCTCTTTCAAGATCCGAGCGAGACTTGCGTGGAGGTAAAAGCTTTTTCTGTGAGTTGTTTCTCTTTCTCTCTCTTTCTCTCTCATGAGCTCTGATGTAATTTTTATTTATTTAACGAGGCTATTCGGGTGAAAAATTGTTACTATGTACACGTCAAACGCCGCGGAGGTATAAGTTGATATGCCTTTTAATGGGTCATTTTGCAATCATTATAAAAAAGATATTAATTTTTTTTAATGGGGAACAAGTGCGGCTTCCTTGAGAATAATAAGTGAAAACAAAGGGAATCAGCCTTACCGAGGATGACTTTGCTATTTCACGATTTATACACTGCCAAACTTTTCCAAGATGGCTCTTTTTCTGAAGATGCTTATTACCTTCGTTTTGCTTTACGCTTTATGATCAACATTTTAATTTTCAAAATTAATAATATATGAAAATAAAGCCAAAATATACATCGATCCCTTGAGAGACTGAAGAACTCAGACTTGAACTTCCAAGAGCGAAGAGTTGTCGCGTCTCGGACGTATATATATATACGAAATTCCAAAGCATCGTATATCCGGGCGGATGCGAAAAATCCGAAGAAAAATCAGTTAACGCCTCTGTAACGTGCACATTTCTAAACAAGTTCGCCGCCGGGCCCACGCACACAAGAGCTGCAGCGCCGTTAAGGTTGATATACGCGTGCGTCGTCGCGGGTGTATACGATATTCCCCACCAGCAAAAGCCGCGTCCCCCAACTTGGGCTGCGTTCGAATTGGCCGCGCGCGTGCGTGCGTAACACCTCGCACCTCGCCCGAGCGCGTAAATCGCATCCTTCTCTCTCTCTCTCTCACATGATGGCGCTAGTCCGCGTTCGGTCGCATACCCCACAATTCATTCGGTCTCGTCTCTTTCTCTCTCTTGTAAACCTTTCTTTTTATTCTCTCTCAAGCCACGGCTATTTCTCATCGTGTGGTTATGTGCGAGTAGAGTCGCGCGGGCGCATTATTTTATGCGTCTTTGCACTTGAAACGAGCAATTAAACGGAATTGTACGAGCTAGTGCAGGGTATGAGTTACTACAGTGTGGCGCTCTTCTCTTTCTCCGAAAGATGTACAGGCTTGTTTTGGTTTTGCGGTTCGATGTATACCTTTTATAAGAACTCTTTAAGCGTACATAATTGAATTTCGTATAAGTTATTTTTGTCATAAGTTAATCTTCTCAATGGTCGTTACAAGTCCTAGTTTAGTAATGTATTGCGAATTAGCTATGAAGAAGCGTATCGAAATTATCAGATTCGAGTGTAAAATATTATGTCAAGTTAGCTTATTATCATAAACGCATCCTATTTAAAGTCAATAATGACGTATACATATAGATATTGGCAGTATCTGACATTTAACATACATAGTATTTATCTTATTTTCTATTGTTTTCGCGGTGAATTAATTCCCCTATCCTCGATTTGCCACCTCCCTATAAACAATATATCAATTTATAATGAATCCTTTTAACCCATAATGAATAAAAGTTAAATAACACGGTAAATAAAAGTCGCGGTTCACGATGCAATTAATATACCGATCGTATAACATCACTTTCATTTTAGCGCTCACGAGAGTCAACGGTATAAATATAATCAAAAAAACTTTTTCTTTTATTTTCAATCTAAGATAGTAATTACTTGTATTTTATGAAGTCGTTATTATTTCTTCTAGGATTATATGGCTCGCAAGTGTCGCTTATCTCGCATTTTATCTTCATCCCACTATCCTCGGTACACGCAGAACTATGTTGCATAAAATCCTATTATTATACTCCCACTAAACGGTTCTGCATACGTTGTATACGAACTTGTATCCACATTTTATCGTTCCTCTTATGTACGTACATCATTGTGCATTTATATACATTTGTACAGAGATGTCGTTTAATTTTACAGTAATAAATTTACATAGTCGGTGATTAAAAAGCTTCGTATCACTAGGGTTTTATATTCCGCGTATACAGTGCATTTTTAAACTTTTAAGTAGTAATGCCAGGCTATTCAAAGAAGAATCAGGGGTATTTAGTCAGAGGTTCTCTAACAACACAAGGTCGAACAATGCAATCGAAAGCCATACATTTCACAACGAATGCTTAAAAAAAATTTATTTTGTATGTATATATATAATATATATAATGCTCATCTACATCATCCCTAACAAGTAAAAATGTCGTCAATCAAGCTTTACACGGCAATAAAACATGGTAGCCCAATTATTTTCATCCTGATTCAGCGATTTACCGAGCTTCTTAAGCGAGCCACTCTAAATTACCCGATATTTTTAAAGTCCGCGCTGCACGCTTGAAAAACGATTCGCGCATCCACGTGGTATATATATATATATAAAACCGAAAAACTTTAACTGCAGCAGCAGCCGCCGCGAATTACACTCGCCGACCCGAGAACGTACTGCTTGCACTCTTAAATGCCCGAACGATTTAAAGTCCATTAATTTAGCCTGTGCACAGTGTATATATATATGTATATACCGCGTGCGGCCGCGGCCATTATAATCCTCACCTTGGGATATCGCCGTCCGCTTATCGCGCTTCTATATACTCTCCACTTCTTCGAGTCTTGACGCGGGGAATGTGTACAGCTTGCCTCTCTGCCTGTATGTGTGTGCACGTTCGCATGGTAATTCCTAGAGAGGGAGAGAGGGAGAGAGGGAGACGCGAGTGAGAAATGAAGCAATGCGGTTTCTTGTAGATTTTCTGCGAGTTGTACAGTCGTGGTGTACGGTATATACAGGTATATAATGTGCTATAGGCGGCACTCAAAGAATTTATTCGAGGCGATCACTTGCGCGGCGCACGCCGTTTTCATTAAGATTAATTCTCTTATTGTGTCCTCTCATTGGGCTGCCCCGTAAAATGCCCCCGATGCGCGCGCCCGAGCCGCATGTACAAAGCTGAAATATACGCTCGCGTATGTACCGAAGTGACGCGACGCTACTATGCGAAACTTAATACCACCCCGCTCAACTTAGTATCGCTTTTTACGGATTCTTTCGCTTATTCGTCGTCCGTTTTTGTTGCCGTGTGTAGGAAAAGCCTTGAAGTTGTATTTTCACTTTGAGACTACTTTTTTTTTTTAAATGCAGTGCTATACAAACGTTGCGATCGGTTCCCTCGCTCGTTCTACCTATATAATGTATGCATTTTCTCGATATTTCATATAATAGTCCAAGCGCATAATAATATGCTAGATCTCCTACCATAATTCTACTGGAATAAAATATGTTTCAGCGCTGCTCATTAATAATAATTTAAGCTTTATTTTTTCTAAGACCGTGAAAGGCTGATCTGTAGGAGCTTCGCAGCAGATGATGGAAATTTCCATTCGAGTTTATTATATAGCCTGTGACTGAAAATTTGATTATTTTATAAAATCGAGACTATAAATCGCACGAGTGAGTAAGAATGCTTTACGCAGACTAATTAATTTTTTAAATTTGAAACTATAGTATATAGTGCGAGTGGACTGCGAAAGACTTTAAGCGCGCGTAATGCTCGGCTTTAACTTATTAAAATGAAGTCAAGTTTAAATATTAAAGCGCAAAATTCAGATGGTCGTAACATAAAATCTCCGTGTACAGAGCTGATTACCAAAGTAAATTCGCTAATTAATAATGCACAAAACGATGCTGAATGAACGTAATTTATAATTTTTGTATGCTTATAATGTACTAGACAGGAATAAGGAATGCCGAATCGTGTGCACGTAAAATAGTATTAAAATGAATGAAACTTTACTATTATGGGTCTTTTTATTTAGCTATAAATCAATTATTAGTGATTTCCTCAAAGCTTGGTAACGAGTCCTTGCATAAACTTGCTTATAAACTCAGCAGGATTCGACGATAAAAAGAAAAAATACTATTTCGCCAATGGTTTCCTTTACAAGATCCTGTATCAAGAAATTCCTTTCAAAGGTCTTGATCATCGCGGTGCTACGCACGTATAAAATCATTCACACGGCCACTGTTTTAACTTGCATTATCTTTTGTTCCAGTTCAGTCATTTGTGAATCGCGTGCAGTAGAGAGCTTCAGAACCAGTTGTATCAAACTGATTATGTTCATGAGGAAACAGTACTTTTATAAGGACTTACTTTATAAAATTTTTGTTACATTCAAGGTCCTTTGAACAAAGCTCAATATTTTAAGATTTAGAGCGTTTACAAAGAACAACATGGCTTTGCTTGAGCGATAGCTGCACCATTTTTAACGACGTCGTATTTCAGAAAGTACTATAGGTACTTTAGACCATAAAAGTTTGATGTCGGAAAGTGACTAGGATAATTTTGTACGTAAAGCAGCGAATCGAAGAAGGATATATATTATATATATATGTATATACGCGATCTATTATTCACGCTTGATTTACTTTTTTGTATACAGCAAAAAAGCATCTGTGTCAGTTTATAGTGTCCCTTTTACAAATTGACAGTAAACATAGCATTTATTTATTACCTGTTCATGTCCAAAACTTTGATTTCTTACACAGTACTATTCGATTTTGATTGCAGTTGTGTCGTTGATATCTTAACTTGAAATCTTTTAATTTAATACGATACCAGAAATTGAGATCGTTAAAAAATAGAAAGTATATATTTTAAAAATAATATTTATAAATCTTTGATTTTTGGACGAATTGCAAAATAATAATTGACCGTATTATAGTTATTGTTTTTGTATATTTAGGAAAATTTCTTCGTTGCAAAAGTATTACTTACAGAAAGTAATTGAGCACGATATTTGTATACTAGTTCAACGTTTCAAAGACAGTCTTCATTTTAATAATTGTCCGGTATAAATAACCGTAGTAAAGTCTAAAACAGGTATAATTACACGGCTCAATAAATAAAGCTATCGATATATACCCATCGAAAAGTCAGTTGCAATATCGCTCATTCCAGTTTGGAATCACGGAACACGATGCCTGCCTGGATCTTTTTCCCGCACGTTATCTTTCAGCGCATTGTTCGCAAACTGTCGTCTTTATACCGCAACGATTGCGCACGCAAGCATCGCGAGCTTGAGCGCATAGTTCGGCTCCAGAGGTGATTTTCGTCTTGTCCAACGTATAATACGTGTGCGGCTGTAGGCCAGCTTATGAGGCGTGACACGTTGCGCGCCGCTCGAATCCTCATCGCGGGGAAACACCTCCGCGTCGGCAGCGACGGCGGCTAGCCGCGGGATATCCAGTTACTGTCTCTCTCTCTCTCTCATTCTCGCATCCGCTTCGTCGTCCCATTCTCCCCGGTAATCCTGTCCGCGCGTATATATACACACTTTTTAATCTGCTATTTATACCTGTACCATCAAAGTTTGCGAAGTGATTTATATAAATAGCCGCTCGCGCTCGTAGACGTCGAGCTGGTTTATTTTGAAGGGTATAAAGGCTGACTGCGCTTTGATGGAAAAATAAATGACTTTAATCATTTAACACTACGATTCACTTATATAGTATAATACGCGATCAACTTTGTCGGATTTCTTGTACCGTAGGAATGCGCGAGCTCGTTTATTAGTTTGTATTTCTTCTTGTTTCGTCATTAGGATAATCCGAGCCCAGCAATTAGTCTCGTTGCGGCCCGCGCGATTTCCACGGTGTTATATACGATGCAGTATAATTCACGAGTATAAAATTAAAATAAATGCTATGCCTATACCATGTCTTGGAATTCATGAAAGTTTATAACTTCTGTGCACATCCGGAATCCATACAATGCCAATTCGAGCTTGATATCGTCATCCATTACACCCATAGTCACGGCGAAGGTGAGTTTATAAGCATTTAATGTTAACGAACTTTGAGAAACAGTTTTGTTTTGAGTTATTCGTGGCTTTACAATTACGTTTGATGCCTTCTCTTTTCTACTACACCCTAGGATCAGTCAAATTCGCGATTAGCTATACATGCAAATGCAATAAACGAATCGAACATGAAATTTCTGTCACAACATATAAAGCAAGAGCAGATAATTGGCGAACATTTCGTTCTCCAACCCCCCCGAAGTTCTCCATTATATTATTAATCTACCCACAGCAACGTCAAAACCTCGCTCAATCATCGTCAATTAAATCCGGGACCGTATATACAAGAAAAAAACGAGTAGCGAGTTCATCCGTCGAAGAGCCGCGCGGTGAAAAAAAAAGTGCGTGTGCAGCACTACAGGCGCGAATGAGCCTTTCCGCATATATATATATATACACAGACACACGTCCGAGCGGGTGAGTGGCTCAGTGAAGTGGCGCGCGGCGGCTACTCGCATGCACTCGGTGACGGCGTGAACCACGGCTGCGGCGGTGCAGGCGGTGGCAAGGGGAGCCGATTCCTGAAGGCCGTTCAATGCCGCGCGACGGCGCGACGGCTCTGCTGCTGCTGCTACGGTGCACTCCGCGCGCCCGAGAGAGGCCCTTCGAGAGCCGCGCGCTCACCTATAACACGCGCGCGCGCTCTCTTTCTCTTTCTCTTTCTCTTTTATCCTCGATCGAGTCTCTCTGTGCGTCCGTCTCTGTGTGTGTATATGTGTGAGTACATGTATAAGAATACGGCTTGTATACAGTTGCAGGCGCTCCTTTCGTGCACCGACGCAGGGATGCGCGCGCGCGCGACTATATCTTGCAGCTGTTTGTCACGTGATACGTATACGTACGTATATAAGCTGCACGTCTCGCCTGCGCTTGTCGGCATTTTTATGCATCTTCCGTATTTTCCTCTTCTGCACTCTGTGTCTGCTGTCGTTGTCTCTCTTTCTACTTGTATGTTTTTCTCTCATTGTAAAGGGTTTCTCGTAGTTTTGTTGGTTCTGACCGAGCGAGCGGGGCTCCGGGTATGCGATTGTCCGTTTATTTTCATTATGAGCGAGAGACCGACGGATGAGGGCAGTTAATTTTCTCGCTCTGCCCGCTCAGTGCGGACCACGAGGGAGAGCCTCCGGTGCGGTGACTTGCGTTTCGTTTTCTTCTGTTTTGTTCGGCTTTTGCCGGCGATATAATGGTTTAATTCAATTGTAATTAAGCGAACGCGAGAGCGAAGAAGCCGCTTTGCATGTTTCGTGATGAGGAGTGCGCGCATATATGCTGAGAATCATAAGCTGATTATGTTGTCAAGCTGTTTTTTGTACCCTTTTATACTGAAATTTAAATGAATGGGGATATATATATATAGTATTTGCGTCAGATCTAAATCTGTTAATGATTAACATAACGAAACTGTGCGCTGTTACGAAATTTCAGCTGACCACCAGCTGATCGCCGTAATTTGGTCGAAATATATCGAAATCTACATTGAAGATCAATGAGATCTGTGATAATCACTAAAAACTTTCCCGACAGTAATTAACACCGTTATACTTAAACAGTTTGAACGTATCATTGAAATTAATTAAAATATTATATCCAAAATTGTATTCAGCTTAAAAATTAATTAAAATTAGAATCATGATGGAATGTTTAAAAGGCTTTTTTTTTACTGCTTTAATAATTTGCATCAAGTATTTTTAAAGCGTGCATTTTTTCAAATTCACATATTTTTACAAGATAAAAATCTACGAGTCAAAAATAATTAAGACATTATATGCATAACATAATGCCTTTGGGCGATCTCTTTCCAAACCGATCACTTATAATGCATTAAAACACAAATAGTTGTTTTGCATACAACCTTTGAAACAAACATACGCTTCCCGATCAACGTTAAGAAATTCATAATGGGCCCCAAACCAAATCGTATTAAGATAACGTAATTGAATTTTTTCGAAATTCACCGTGTATATAGCGCGCGACAATTTTTACTTACCCACACCTACGATTGTATATTATGATCTATACCTTCGTTTAGCATCGAGAACAGTCTATCGTAGCGACACTTATTACGCGTGCACACAATACCTATATGAATGCAATAGCTACGACAATAATTAATAAAGTTGATTAAACCTTCGCAATCTTTATAAAATTTATCAAAATTGCGATCGATTTTAACTTTCTCTCTCTCTCTCTCTCTCTCTCTCTCTCTCTCTCTCT
>UELV01096829.1:0-21967 GCA_900490015.1 Megastigmus stigmatizans | reverse complement strand
TTTTCTTACACACACACACACACACACACACGTAAGCGGCACATTGCTATCAAATCGGTCATCGTCCAGCTCTCGGGTAGTATAATATCAGCGGGGCAGCAACGCGGCGAGTGAATGCGCAAAACGCGCGCCTTAGACTGCCGCGCAATTGTGAAATCAAGAAAATTACCAAGGACGAGTATATATGCCTCCGCCGTATAATAGTGGTGCGAGAGAGTATGCTCTCACTCCCGTTGTCGCGATTGAGTTATTTTTGTTGTTACAGACCTCTGATCGTGCCATTTTGTTACGCTGCGACCAATGGGCGCTTCGGACAAGGGGGGGAAATGATGAGGATATTGTCGATTGAGGGAATCGACAGTTTTTTTTTTCTTTCTGTTTGTTAAGCTGCAGCGAACATTGAACTAATGACGTATGCCAAGCGATGATATATATTGTTGCATAGTGTGCGATGACAATGAGTGATTTGAATTTACTGGATGTATATCCTGTGTGGTCTATGAGTTACGAAAAGTTTCCTGATATTTATTTCTTCACGATATACTTGGAAGGAAAAGCTATAATAGCTAGGTGATATAGAATATTATTTTTAATGTACACTACTTTATTTTTATAGCAGCGAGTAGTTGCACGTTAATAGCAAACTACTATATCGTACAATGTAACGCGAAAATAATTTTATTACCGTAGAAGTAATCATAACCGACTCCAACATTATACTTTCAAAAAATTCACCATATTTTCGACAAACGAGTAACACTAAAATTTTAAAGCTGTATTTAAGAGATTAGTAGAGCCATTTACATTGAATGGTTATACCCTGTAGCTACCATATATTTATGCTTAAAATTCTATATTTTTCTTTTTGGAATTTTTCAAATTGTTCCAAATTCTTTAGCGCACTATTAGCATTTCCCGTAAAACTCGGTTACCAAAATCGGAAATTTCCAAACCATTAATGTATAGGCGAAACAAGTTATAACGTATGATCAAACTCTTCGCCAGATTGCAGTACAGTCAAAAATTGAAAATTGATAAATATGACTAATACAAAATGGATCTTTATTAACTATGCGCTCATGTAATCACTAAAAATTATTACTCGACAAATTCTGATGCTCGAGCCTCTTAATTTCTTCATAAGACTGAGCATTGAAATAAACACCAAACATTATTATTTCAATAGAGCACGAGAATTATCGCATTATATCTCATATACGCCAACGTCTTTAAATAAAAAGAACGATTTTATTATCTGAGCAACAGACTAATCCCTAATACCGGCTTCTTATTACCCGTGTAAAACAGCGCTGTAACCCGGGGAAAAATGCAATATCGTACAGCCGTAAAGTACCCCGGCATTCGACGAAACACACAACTTTAACCACTGGTATAGACTCGATATTACATTAGCCTATAAGCCCGAGCGATAAATTTTCAGAGAAAAATTCCCAATATAGTCGCGCGAGTAGCGTACGCAAGAGCACGTGTATACACGCGGGGGCCCTAAGAGACTCGTCGACAAATTACCGCGGTGAGAAATTACCGAAGCGAAGGCGGACTCGCGCGCGAGGCAGCGCGTGCTTTTACGTATAATCGCGCAGCTCGCCTTTAAATAGCGCACGACTTCTGCTTTTCTCGCTCGCGCTGTACAGTAAACAATACTTAATTGCCTGCTGCTGCTGCTGCTGCTGCTACTGCATGTATATGTATGGGCCCGTGTGCATCGGCGCTGCTAGGATTTTGAAAATAGAAGCGAAAAAGAACGAAGCCCTCGAGTCAGTTCGGTAATTCTCGGGTCGACATTAGTGTCCTCGTACTTCGCATTTACTATGCTCGTAAGTCGCTGCTACGGCCATCGCATGATACTCTTTAGCCTTTTTTCTTTGCTGCTATACGTTGCTTGCTTTTCGTCCAATGGGAACCTTCGTGAATTTCCGATGATCTTTCAAAGCATCGAATTAATTAATTTTAGGCCGCCGCGAATATTTCAATTATTAATTACGAACAGAAATAGATTTTGATATCCTATATTCTATTTTTGATAGAGACGTAAATTCAACTTTAGCTTTCAGTCAAGTGATACTTGAAAAAGATTTAGAACATGTAATCTGCGAATTACTTTCCAGAACGTAAAATTGGATTAATGAAATAATTATCGGAATTTAATAGATTCTGTTTCTGTCGAAACAATGTCGCTTTTTTATACCTATTGCAGATTGTAATTTAAATTTTGGATTTTAAACTTTTAACATTTTTTCATTTAGCACTGTTCATTAAAAATAATACTGTTTAGTTAATTGGACTGAAATTTCATTGTATATAATCTTATTTTTTACACCTATTCTTATTTTGATCATTTTACTAATGTAACCATAAAAGTTAGGAGCTGTAAATGATTTGATGACTGAAGACAGGAAAGACGTTCCGACGCATTTTATCTCCTTGAAAAATCTGTATGTAGGTATATATTTATCCGGCAATCCAGTCCTAATGAGGTAGGATCAAGGTGTATAAGGGTGGGCTGGTCATTTCACGGGCTTAAGCCTACCAAAAAAAATTCGAAGCGACGATTTTTATTGATGATCGCAGATTGGCCGGAGGAGATTTACAAGGCGATATCGGCATCAGCATCTCTTGTTCGAGAATTTTATTAGTATAGCGTGCAACGAGCTATACAGTTACTTTCCTTTTTCTGGATTATAATTTTTGAGGTGCTTGAATGCGACATAAAACTTGATAAAGGACATTTTTTATCATTTTTCCACTTAATTATTGAAAACTTAAAAAATGTTATATTTATCAAATTATTTTCAATAACAAAATATTAATAGTAAACCGGAATTATAAATATAGTTGTTATTAAAATTATTCATTTTTATATGAAAATTGTTTAATTATCTTATTAATAATTTTTTCTTGTTGATAATTTGAAATGAAAATAATCTTGATAATTTTGAACGAAAGTAGGTTTTCTGCTAAAGAATATTTAAGAAGTTTAAAATAATTTATTCTGTAAAAGCTTGTAAGTGGTATTGTAACTATTGCTACTCTCAATGTGAAAGTAATTTATTAACATCGAACTCAGCAAATCACCTATGGACATAGATGCTTGGAAGTAGAATATTTTAATTTATTATCTGCTATATGAATATGAGTAAAGTCCGTATTCTAGAATGCTATAAAAGTTACGCTGCAGGTTCTTCTTCAGAATAAAACATATTTTGTAGTCTGTGCATTCGCCAGCTGAACTTACTTATTGAATGAACTTAACTAAGACGTAATGAATATTCCACACAAATGTTAATTTGAAAGATATTCTTACGTAAGTACAAATAAAACCGCCAAGTTTATGAAACTGTAACTGCCGCGCGATTATCGTTGCAATAATATATTAAAATTCTCTTTTAGAATTATATCCTTAATAAATTGTAATTATCGTGCTCATAAAGAAACTATCAAGAACGTTCGCTTGAACATTGCAGTACAGCGACTCTCCTCTCCCGTTCGCTCAAACTCATCGTATTATTTTTCGGTACCGTGCGAAAGTTATCGTTATGATTTACAATTATGACCGCTAGAGCGGCGCCCGAGAAAATGTTTTTCAATAAAACCGCAATCACGCGGATCGTCCGTGATGGTGAAAGCATTTTTACTAACAAAACAAAAGGACGGTTCTGACATCGAGAGAAAATAATAAAAATACAGGATTCCACCGCTTGAGCTACACATGCACACGATACCCAGTAAACATCCATTTATGTGTTTGTTTCAAAATTCTTGGGCGCCAAAATATTTGGCCAGGCTGCGCAAAAAGTATCAATAGAAAAATGATTCATAAAAAAGCGGCGGGCTATCAAACGACTTTAGCTGCTTTAAAAATTTTATTAGCTCGTAAATAATGATATTTTTAGTTGTAAATTTTTAGCAATCGTGACAATTAAAAGTTTCAAAAATAAAACTTTGAAACATTGAAATTCTATTTCCCATCAAAATATGTAAAAAATGTTCCATTGAAGTATGTTTCAATGTTATTGGTGATTTTAATTAAAAGTTATGAGTGTAAACAAATTCATGGAACAATAATAAATATTATAGTTTTACAATAATAAATATTATGGTTTTTGTATACAATTAAAATTATATCGCTACGCTTCAAGCATAACTATAATCATATTCTAATCTGATAAGTAAAGTCCACATTCTCCAAAATGTTGTTTGCTCTCCACTTTCCCGTAGCCATATGTCCCGACGTTGTTATTCTCCGAGCAAACAGAGGACGAAGATAAAGGTGAGAGTGTGTACCTGGTGAACATCAAGAGTTCAAGAATCTCTAGAAAGCAGACGTGCATCGTTTTCTTAACTAAATCATTTCGACAAAAAAAAAACAGAGAACAAGGAGAGCAAGAAAGAATGCAGAAACACGTCAGTGCAAAAAGAACAAAAAGAAGAAGAGGATGAGGAGAACGATGAGCAAAAAAAAGGAGAAACGCCGTTGTCCGAAAACGAAAAAGTCCCCCCGAGTGTGTGTAGCTCCGCATACCAGTGCGTATCTGTATTTTAGGGGGGTCCTCATATTCGGCCTTGCCGAGGTCCTCCACCCGCTGTGTTAGTGTCAACGGCCCAAAAATGTATGACGCAAGCCAGCGCAGGTAAACAAGTGCGGAAAACTGTAAAGATGACACGCCCTTCTAATAACGATCAAAGATGGAAAATATTCATACTTACCTTTGATACATACTCGGGTGTGTCGATAAATTAAACCAAATTTGTGGCGCCCAAATTAATATCATGATTATGATTACGTATTAATCCTAAAAAACAAAGCTGACGAAAGTTGTGTTTTATATTTTAAGTAAAAATCTTTGAAAACAGCTTAATTAACATAATTTTAAATATTTTATGCACAAACTCTCAATGTATTTACATAATTGAATGCTTATCGATGGCGCCACAGAATTTATATGACAAAATTAAGAGGCGACGAAATTTTGATGATAAGACTTCATTAAAATTTCTTAACACTTCATTTACAATATCTAATTTACATACAGATAAAGTTAAGTAGCATGCAGTCGGCTAAATATTATTCTTTTATCCATCTCCGTTTATAATTCAATTGGCTTTTACAGAAATTATTAATAAAATAATTTTTCTCTAGGGTGAATGTGTCAATTACTTTGGATTAGAAGTAGAGGTTAATTTCAGGCTTGAATAAATTTGTTGTACAGAAACAAATAATAACAATTTTTTTTTGCATAAGAAAGTTTATAATATTTACTAGCAAGTTTTATTTATAATCTTCCAATTATAGCGGGTCAACGTTGTTTATACTAAGCATTCATTAATTTTTTGTTTCTGTTTTTTAAATATGTAACTTCTAACATGTACATAGTTGCCTTACAGTCGTTGACAAATGTTTATATAAAATTTTCTAAATTTAAAAAAAATACTTTAGAAATCATATTAACACTGATCAGGTTTATAATAATTTTTAATAATTATTAATTATTATATTTAACTATTATTTTATATCGTAGTTTTTCATCCTAGCAAACTCGTAAATTATGTGGAAGAATACGTAACTATGAAAAAGTATAAATAGCTAATTGAGTCAAATCTAGTGCCCTCTTATGTATATCTACGTATACTACCGTAAACTAACGAAAAAAGCCAAAGCAGTACGGTCTAATATTCGAATTTTCCGAAATTATAAGCGACTATACTTCTATTTTAAGAAAATTGAATAAAAATCTATGTTACTATTATTGTTTATAACTCAGCTTGTGAATCCTTTAGCATAATTTTGTGCATGCAAAGTGAAAGTAGAAAGAAGGAGCTTTCATTTAAGACTACATAGCATTCTTTAATTCGCTGTATGTCATAATTTCATAAACATGTACTAAATTTTCATATTAATATACTAAATTTGTCTCAAAAGTCAAGTTTGTCCCAAGATTGGTAAAAAGTATAGTAATTCTTCATCGAAGATTTTTCTCCGTACGGAAAGTAACAAATAAATTAATAAATCGGTCTAGAAAGCATAAGTGTTTTTATCGATATTATTTATCTTAGCGGACTTATTTTTATTACTGCGTATCAATTACTGCAGCATTATGATAAAGAATAGAAAGAAGCATGCGTAGAGCGCTGCATTACTGCGGATTAACATTGCATCCGCAGTAATACCCACAATAATCATATGTACTACCAGTAACAATAATTTCAAGTGATAGAAATTAGATACACTGATAGCTTTTTTCCATCTTTCGACCGCATTCTCTTGCTTAGAAAACGAAAAAACTCACGATACATTTGCATAAAGTGTTTGACAGTGAATAGACAACTTTTCGGCATTCCACAATAAACCCACAATAAATGATAAGCTCAATCAGCGAAATGCAGTATCAAAAAGTGGCTTAAAATTTTAATCACTTAATGAAAGAATTTCGCCGCATACTTCGAAAACACAAAACCGTAAAAAAAGCAAATCGTAGTTCAATCAACACCCTATTTCATCTATTGTAGAATGTGCCCAGTGAAGCAGAAAAGCAATTCTCAAAGTCCTGTTTATGCACTCATTAATCCGCAACACCGCTTCACCTTTCCCGATACAATCTCTGGAAAAAGGACAGAATTCTCGACACACATACATATCGGTCGTGCCTCCTCGCTCGGTAACATTATTCTTCGGATTCCGAAATTCCGCTGTTCCCGGCACGTGTGGTCCCCGAGAAGACGTTCGTTGACTCGCTCGCAGAAATTCCATTACCGCCGCGGAACCGGTAAGGCGAAGGTGGTCCCTTATCTCCTCCTCCTCTTTGCTCAACCACTTTTGAGCGCAGCCACCCTTTCATGCTTTACTTTTTTCCATCCTCGAACGTTTTTTTCATTCTATATTTAGCTGTCGCTGT
This sequence comes from Megastigmus stigmatizans, assembly GCA_900490015.1. Taxonomy (NCBI): domain Eukaryota; kingdom Metazoa; phylum Arthropoda; class Insecta; order Hymenoptera; family Megastigmidae; genus Megastigmus; species Megastigmus stigmatizans. The sequence continues at coordinate 15,053 of UELV01096829.1, read as the reverse complement.
CAGTGTCCCCAAGTTAATAATAGACTTTCTTTGAACTGCACTCCCGTCCGGCGACCTTTTGTACTCATCGTGAAGCTTCTTCCGCTTGGCGGATACTTATTTCATGGCTCGTGGAAGAATTTCGCGCTACTGCGCTGTTTACGGTCTGAGGAGGAGAAAAGGGTGCCCGAAGAGTTTACTTTCAAAATACCCAATATGGTGGAAGAACAGTGTCGTGTAATATACGGTTGATTTCGGTTTTAACACAATGGGGTTCACATGCACGGCTCTTTTGTTTGCATGCTTATAATTTATTTCAGTTAACGTGAGATTTCCAAATATTTGGAAATGAATGTTTTCTGGCGAGCCTTGTTTATGAAAATGAATTTGACGTTGAAAATGTCGCGGATGAGCAGAAGAAAGAAATGCAGTGACGCACGTGCTAAGTTGGTAATATCGCGAAAGTTTTGGCAAAAGGAGAAATATATATTATTTCAGTAGTTATTATTGTTGTCAGATTATCTGGTTATGACTATAAGGGGAAGATAAAAGAGATTTTAGAGGTATTTAATTCTCAAATTTTTGTGCCCAACGTCTACGATCTGAATTCAACATAATTGTTGTATGTACAATTTTCGTGGTTGTATAAGATTAATAATATTTTCTGTCCGTAACATAACTTATTTTGCTACATTTCGAAAAGTGTGGCTTAAAAGTTATAAAAAGCTCGTGGGACAGCGTAGGAAGCAATTATCCTACCAAAAGTATAAAAAACAAATTGCTCGACTTACTTTGTAACCCGATTTTGCCATCATAAATAGCACTTAATATACCGCTAAGTAAGAAACCGTGTCGATCCAAACATAATAACGAGGAAGAGAGCAAACAGTTATCTTAAACCGTGTAATTGTGGCGATCCAGAAAAGTTATTCTCGTAACAATAACTGTTCACGCAGGTATGACCCGATGACCAAATTTAGGTCGTGATTCAGAGTCAATACAATTTCCTCAAGGTTTCGGGGTCTTTCCGATGCAGATTATTATTTCGGTAACCTAGATGCACGAGGATTCATATGTCAGTACCGTTATTAAGTCGAGTTGCACGCGTTATTACGTATAGCACTTTACGTAAAGGGACGCAGAAAGAAAGTGGGATGATACGAATTATAAAACAGTTATGTGTATAATCTGCGGAAGATATGGCGCATACCGATAATCTGTGCAGCCGCGTTATTCGCAGTTTCGATTACAGTATGCGAGGCTTATGAATGGTCGATTAAAACCATTCATTAATCAAGGTAAGTGGAATTTTCGGTAACTTGAGCAAAACAGGTTTTGTATAGTAAATTCATAAATTATAGTTATTATCGCGTATGAAATTTTAAAGATTTGTATTTCCTTTTCGAACTTGTGGAAACTGTACTGTATTGTAATTCTTAATTTTTTTATTCAATTTTCATTCCTATTTAAAGGAAAAAGATATTTTTCCTCATATTATCTTATAAAGTGCTCACTTCAAATTGTCAAAATTTCGTTTTAAGTCGATATTTTTCCTCCTAATTTTATTCCACAGTGAAAAGTACTACATGGTACTACCGCACACGATGAATAGCACCAAACGAGAGTCGCTACACATTCAGCGCACACCGCAAGAATCTCGCGGCTTTTCGAATCGCTTATTCACAGCTTCTGGGTGGCGACGCACGTTGACGTCACGATCGAGGAACCGCAAGTTGCCTCGCGTGAACCCGACCTACCCCGGCGTTTTCTCTCAATGTTCCAGTTCAAACATTATCCCCCCCCCCTCTCCGCACCACCTCCTCTTCTCTGCACGGAATCCCCTTTTACGACTTTAAAAGAGGTCTTGATTAATGGACTTGGATTCGCGCGTGTGTGGGCGTGAGCTAGCGCTAGAAGCGCGCATAAATTACACGTTTAGCGGGGGCTGCATTTTCGCAAGCGCTTTGTGCGTTAGTCACCGACGGAGCGCAGAGCGCCGATTTTACGAGTTCAGGTGCTCTCATGGCAGTGTGTATTATGTGTCTCGAGGTCTCGATCGTATTATAGCGAGCGAGTTCTGTGAGCTATGGGACGACTAAATAATGACATCATACTTGTGCCGTGTACCGACTGGTAAATGCAGTGGTACGAAGTGTCGCTTCGAAGGCGTCATAGGCGAATTCGCAGATTGCCGTGTTGTTGCGAAAAATCGTCGAACGTTCTTGAAACAGTAATGGATGACGATGATGCTGGGGACGTTATGATATAGCCGTTGATACAAATGACGTATATATCGAACGATTAAACTTTATAAGTATTGATTGCGCATTGTATTCAGATAACGTTTAACAGTTTTTAGTGCATAAGTTTGTTTTAATAGCTGGAGTAGTTTTCAAAGGTAGAAAAATTTGCATGATGTAGAACAATGTTTGATATTCAATCTATTAATCAATTATAGTCGGGGATAAATGGACTAAATTACACGATTGATACTGAAATAAAGACTTACCTAGACTCATGGTAAAGAATTTGCTTGAATTACTTTTTCGTTTAGCAAGTGCGTGGTAAAAAGTTTCAACTTAATGTACATTAATTTATTAATGTATTATTATTACTACATTTTATATGTGAGCAATTGATTAAGACAAGCAATTATATCAAATCGTTAAAACGTTATAATGTTGCGTCATTAAAGTATATTTACAACGTACGAACAAGAAAATCTTTGCCTCTACCGGCGGTTATAAATTATCATTAAACAAAGCAAAAAATCTTTTTCAAAAAACCAGTAAATCCAACAAAGAAAACTTGTATGTCTCCCTCGCATCACATGAAGCCACGGCGCAGCCATTAAATGACACGAACGTCGGCGCTCGACCAATACTAATTATGCCGCTTTTATACCTGAGGAAAATAACCCAACATCATCCTCTCATTTTATCATTCTTCTTTTCCCGTATCATCCCTTCCTCCTTCAATTCTAGTTCTTTCGGACCAAACGGGACATTGCATTTCTGTAGAAAAGGACGAGATATATACTGCACGCGCGCGTGTGTATGTAAGAACGCGAGTGCTGAAACAAAGACGAGATGCATGCATCCGTCTCGGTAAAAGTGCGGAGAGACCTTCGACTGCCACGCGAACGCTATATAGGTAGACTGTTTAAAAGTGTGCGAGTGCGCGCGTTGGTGCAAGTCTATACGTATATATTGCAGGCAATTCCGTGGTAATCGCTCCGATTCGACGACTGAAAAAGCTGCCGTATATACATGTAAGTGTGTCTGTATATATGTACGCCATGGGAAACTCAAATGCCGGTGGGAGCGTGAGGTGAAAAAAAACTTTTCTTTGGAGCGTAAGGATTGGTTTTTTTTTCGTGCCACGGATTCGACGTCGGATGCGAAGCCAATTACTCGGCTGCTGATGACTTGTGTATTTTATCTTATTCTTTTGGATGTTTTGCTTGAAACTACAGTAGAATTGCTTCGATACTTGTGCTTCTGCTGTGGTGTAAAATTTTCTTTTTAAAAGCTTGCTGTTAAAGCTATGAAGCAAGTAGAATTGAATAGCTGCTGCAGGAAGAAACTATGTCACAATTGTTGTACGAATAAAAAATTGTTTCACATACTAATTTATTAGTTTCCTTTTTTTTACAAACTTTCTAGATTCGTTTAAGCTAATCGTTATACCTAATCCAAAACGGTCAATCTGCGCTATAGCCCATAAATACATAAACAGAAAATTCTATTTCCTTATTTTTAATCCCCCGTACTTAGGGAGCATCATATACGCACGTAGACCATAACGGGATAGAGCAACATTAGATTGTCTCAATTTATTATCATGACGAGTTAATTCGTTGGCCACACGGTGATTCCTGTACTGGTACAGGGAGGGAGATAGTAAGAAGTGTGTGTGCGTGGAAGTGGGAAGACCGGATCACTTTGAATGATTGTTGAATGACCGGCAAACGCTTGATACTACGCGTAGAACCTTCGAACGGGAAGTGTCTCGTTGGGACAGACAGGAAATACGGGGTGAGACTCTTCTCGACCCGACTCGAAAATACGTCTCATGTGTGTATATATATACCAATCAATTAGGTGAAATACTGAAACATTCTGGATTTATCAGTTTTATAGCAGCTCTTAATGCGCGTTGTAAATTTTGATTTACAGACGTAAGTATTGTAATAGGGAACTGACACATTTGGTACAATGATTACAAATTTAATCTGAATGGTGCTGGAATGTTTGTGATTATGATTCAATTTTGAATGATTTAATTTAAATAATGAGATAAAATTTAAAATATTATATGCTTTGAAATGTTTTTATTCTTTATTCTCCTTGTAAGGTTTTATACAAATATGAGATAGTTATTGTTATGACAAACAAAATTAATTAATTTATTAAAAGAACCATTTCTGATAGTGAATATAAATTATATAATAACATGGTAGAAATGAAACCATTTAAAATAGCCATAAACTTAGTTAAAAACTTGTAATGTATAACGCTTTTTCGTATATTATTCGAATATTTAATGGCTTAAAAATGCATACAAAATAAAAAATAGTCTGTTACAGGGTAAATTTATGCTATTATGAAATAAAATAAAGTAAAAAAAACTAGAGTTGGTAAATTTAATCTCCAAAATTTTATATTTTATTTATCATCGCATTAGATAAGAACAAAGAATTATATTAAAAACATTTATTTATAAGTTTCCGATGCTTAAGAATTTATTTTTTCTTTTGTTTTGACACCGTGAGTACATAATATTACACGTTAAACTGAGCATCTGATTCTGTGTCTCTCACTCTTTACTTTTACTGGCTAAAAATAGATTTAATTCCCATCCATCTGTCCATTATTTTTATACCGAATATAGCTATCAAGTCGCATATTATTTTATATCTATTTTTTAGACCATATAATGTTTGAATAATGTAAGAACAATCGTTTCACCGCAAGGAAAAAACTAAATTAGTTTTTGCTTATTTCGAATCAAACGGACTAATTTCTTGTCTGAAAATGTGTTTGATTTTCATATGTTTGTGCAATATTAACCAGAGGAAGTCGGGGTATTATGGACTCTGTGGGGAATATGAGAATCTGGATTATTTAAAAAATTATAAAAGTAATTATCTCGAAAAAAATGATATATTGTAAGTAAAGTACCGTTGTGTCATAGAACAAAATACATATATCATTCCCTTTCAATTACAAGTTTAAAAAATTCGGAAAATTTTCGAACCTTTAACATCCAATTTCACAATAAGTTTACGTTAGCCATAAAATAACTTGAAAATTTTTTATTGATCTGCAATTGATACGAAAAGAAAGATAAGCTAACCTTTTTTAATTATGTGTATATACAGTTCTTTTTCATAATCGCAAATATTTTTTATAATTAGTTAAATTGAAAGCCATTTGGGGTATTATGGGCACCTATTACGTTTATATGGGGTCGCTATGCGAGTCAATGATTTAATCTCACAAAAGGGCAGTCGTTTTATGTTTAGGAGATACGTTAAAATTTATTGCTATAAGATTTCTTATGGTTTATTTAATTATTGAATACCATAAGTGTAATAAATAACTTAATTTTTTTAGTAAAATATTATAGTTAAAATTTCATGAATGAGAAGTAAAATGAGAATACTTATATAAGCCCTGAGAAATTGGGTAATCGTAACATTGAAATTATTAAGTGCACACTAACAATACCTAACGATGTGTCAAATTAGTAGACGAGTTTCGACTAGGCGGACAACGTTTGCATATAAGTAATAAATTGTTCATGCTAGCGTATCAATCTTATCACAGCATATCCGAATTTTTCCAAAGTTTAAATAGCTACTTTTTTTTAGAAGAATATGGTTTTTTCCATTACTTTACACAATCGTTTTCTAAGACTCCTCACGTAAATACAATTACCAAAATTGCTAGACATTAGAAAGTACCATTTAAAATTATAAAAAGAAATCTCCTAAGCATCAGGCTAATTATGATACAAATTATTGCATATCACCAGTGCATTCCACAATCAATTAAAAGTCGTTTAAGACGTGTCTGGGTAAAAAAGAAAAATTAACGCGTTAAGCTGTTTACTGTATCCGTTAAACAGGGCCACATGCTGAAAACGTGCGAGCTGCCGATATAATTACGGCGCAACTTTCGCCGCAAGGCTGAGAAGAAACCATCATTAGCTGGGAACACAGGCGTCGAATAGAGCCAGAGCTCCACAAATGCCTGGGTATAGTCTTCGATTATCGACGCGTACACTCATTAAGCCTGTTGCGCTTTGCGCCGCAGATACGTGAGAAGCAATTAATAACTTGTGTATAGCTATCTTTGATGATTAAACTCGTTTAAATCTCTCTATACACCGTCTCTCCCAGCTGCTGCTGGTATTATGTAAAGTAGCGGCCTTTTCCGTTCGCGCCTCGCCTTGTATAATATAATCTATCTAAAAAGTGAAACTGAATTTTTCGAGTCATGTGCCCGCGTGTGTATATCGCGTCAATTGAACCGATTACTTTTCGAAAGGACAAAAGTACGTAGGTTTGTGGAACGCTCTGGAATTCGTATGTACAAGTGTGTGTGTGTGTGTGTGTGCGTGTGTGTGTGTGCGCGCGAGTGCGAGCGATCGAGATATTCGATTGATTTATCGATTTCGACGTATTTATTTCAAAGATAATGAAATGGGATCGATTTCCTTCGTATATTTGCATATTTCGTTCTGGGTAAATCGTTGGTTTTGCTTCATACGCACGTAAGAATATGTTTATTATAGTAATGATATTTAAATATAGTTTTTTTTTTTTAGTTGCGAGTATGTAAAAAACGTGTTTACACAAAGTGGATTGATACGTTGACCTACAATTTTTTTTATATTAAATTTGAATATTTTGATAAATTTGAGTTGCTTTTAAACATAGTGTTAGGTGTTTTTCAAGCGATCAAGATTTCACACCGGTTACCACGGTATAATATAATAGAGGCTTAGACTGGCAAATATCGGGTTTATGTAATATTGGATGTCAGAATATAGATAAAAAATTATGATTTATTTAATGTTTTAATTAACGCGGCACTCTTAAGACAAATTATATAAAAATAGTAATCTTTGCATTTAGTTTAATATGCGAAACTAATTTCCTCGAAGCTAAGTATTTCTATATAATTCCATTTTATAAAAAGTTCAACACGAAGTGTATCACATTACTCCAAATTATAATCTCTGCTTCAAATTATTATGAAAATTGAAATTAATTTATTATACCCAATTAGATCCTTAATCGTGTTACTAATTATACGAATTCTTACAAAACAAAGTGTTTATATTTAAGACATCCTGCAGCTAATAATATCGATCAGATCTATTTGCTTCATTATCGTTCTCGGATATTCTATAATTAAAAAATAATACAGTTATAAATTTTCTTTATTTATAAATGTAATAAAAGCAATTTAATTATTCTGCAGTTGTAACCAGCTTATTTTATTCTTTACAAACAACATGCTAAATATAAGCTCAACGATCCCTGAGTTTCCTGACAATATCAATATTTCAACGTATTAACACATTCCGATTGTAAACGATGAATAAAATATACAATAAGCGGTGCACATCGTCCTGCAATTCCACGCATCTCTAATAAACCAAAAAAAAAACACTCGATGTCCAATAAAGGATACCGACACTCCTCATGTTCTTGAGACGTTCATGGACAATAATACGAAATCCTACGCGTCCTTTTCAATCTAGGAACGAGTATTATATGCCTGGTGATTCTCGTCGTGTCCGCCTCTCGGAGTCCTTCTCGCACCTCGAAACTCCTCGTGTCGGTGCGCTGGAGGTTTTCATTTTTCTGTCCCGCCGGAATGATATACGGCTCGAGTTCCGCCAACGGCAGAAATGTTCTATATCGGGTGACTACCGTAGCGCGGGATTTCTCTGGTTTTGCGTCGAGAGGGGAATTCAGCGAGAAACGAGGCGAATCCGGATGCGCTTATATACAGACACAAGTGCCTCAGGGTTAATGTATTCCGATGTAGGGGATATTGTTTGGGGCGAAGTATATACATACATATATAGTGTATCAGACATTCGTCGCACTTGTTTTTTGCGGCCTTGCCGCGGGGAAACTTAGTCAAGATTGGATTTCGGAAAAGTTATCTGAAAGTGGCGGTACACTCAAAGTCTGGGTGATCCTTTTAAATAGTTATTAGCTAGGATCAGCTAGACAATTTATTGTAAATGGAAAGCGATTGTAAAAAAAGCTGTCCTAATTAAGACGATTCTCAAGTAAAGGGGGATAAGTAGACTTGTATGGGCTTTTTAAGAGGATGTCGTCAGACCATAACTCAATTTCGCATTACTATATGTTTATTAATATATGTATTACGCATAAAGGTTGAGTCAAATTTTGGCACAGAGTGCTGATCGTTCATTATACTTACATGAATAGTCGAAATCAGATCATTCCGTTCAAGTAATTTAGGTATATTAATTTTCGAACAATCAACTCGTTCAAGAGCAAGGGGAACTAAAGCACCCTCTCCCGCAAATAGTTTAACAATAAAACTTAGTTCAGCGAGGGAAGGCGGCAAAAGGCTGCCCTATATGCACACAAACTTCCTTTTTGATATATAGTTAATTAGATCTCGCCCGGACGGGCAGGCATGCACATTAATTAACGCGCGCGCATATGCAGCCTGCGAATGAGAGGGATAGACATATATTGTCATTGTGTAGACGAGGAGCGAGTGTGTGCTAATCGAATGAGCATTTCGCATCTTAAATGAGACGTGCGGTGCAAGTGCGGCACGCGAGATATCGGCCAAATGCGTGAGTATCTCTCTCTATCTGCCTCTCTGTCTGTCTGTTACTACTTGGGAGCGCGAGCGTCGATCTTTTATTGATTACTAATGTGTGGATAATCGAGTGCGAGGAGTGGCGTTCCTCCATGCTGACAAATGACATTGTATACAATAAAGCTCAGCCGGTGAATGCCTTGGATATTCGCCTAGTCTTTTTCTTTTCGGTATAATTTAATTATAATAGTAATGAGCTGCGGGTAAACATTAACCTATGCGCAAAAATTAATATTTGAACGTGTCATCTGCTACAGGTATGCGAAGCTCTGAAGAGATTTTATGAATTAATCGTTATTGGCGACTTTTCTTTTCTATTATTTATTTATGCTCAACGAATGTTTTCGACATCATAACGCGATTTATAAAAGTGTAAATATTAATAAAATTATTTTAGAACAATGCAGTCTGAACAATTCATCATTAATCATCGATATGCTACGTATGTTAGTTCATCAATTTATTGATAATATTGTTAAGCACAAATTATTACGAATTAGAAAGTATTCACGTGGAATAATATGAAAATTTTAACAACGTATTTTATTTATTTCTAAAATTTCTATAGTAACTGTAAAAAATCTTTATTCTATACGCTCTCCAAAAATATTTGCATTCATCATAATTTGCTTTCTGATTCGTTGCCTTCAATCTCAATAACTTATCAACTCATCCAAGTTATTAAGGCCGCAATAGCGAATATTAACAACTTGCCCGCTAGATATATCGTCAATACAAGCCACCAACGCGAGTACAGCAGCCACCTTATCACAATCACCTTCAAATCCTGCAACATGGCTACTATCAAAGAAGCTGCGTAGAGCTGGCGGTGCTAAAAGTCATGCGTGTTCGACATAGTAAAAAGGAAAAGTCCCCAGTCACGGCTCGCGCGCGAAAGGCTAGAAGGATAGAGAGAACGTGGCAGTCTGTCGCTCGCTCTTATGAAGTCGTCGTCCTTTATCCTCACATCCTTAATGAAGAAAAATCACGGGGGCGGGGGCGATTGCACCGTGTGCTGCTGCTGCTGCTGCTGCCCCTGCAGGCACGCGCTTGGACTCGTGCGCTGCTGCTGATCTGGCGGAGCGTATGTATGCGCTCGAACTTGCATAACGATCGGAGATCGAGTATCTGCGTGTGCGCGCGCGCGTGTGTGTTTATTCTGCATATCGAGAATAGGCGTATATGCATGCCAGGTGAGATTTTCCTGTCTCTCTCTCCGCGCTATTTTCATAGCTGTTTTCCTACTTTTAGCTTTTAATCTTTGTTTTCCGTTATGCTTATTTCTGCCTGACAAAGGGTAGAGCGCGGTGTTTAATGTCTCGCGGGCGCGGCCAAGTATAGAGACTTTAATCGTTCCTTGTTAATTTTACCCCGTGCGCGCTACTGTGCAATTATGGAATGAATTTTCGCTTTTATCTCGTTGTTTACGATTCTTTGTGTTGATTTTTCTATATACTTTTCGAAATTTCAAAAAGGGTTTTTTTTCTCTTTTATTTTGCGAAATTTAGGCCAGACGCGGTTTGGTTCAGATGCGAAAGGAAATCCTAACGATTATTTACATGCGAATGTACTTGGTATCCACTGTTCGGTTAACCTGTAAATGTTCTAACTAATTTGTTCCGATGGATAAATAAATTTTATGTGTACAAAAAAGAAAAAAACTGTCAAATAATCAATTTAATTTCATTTTATGTGGTACTATATTAATTTTTATGGCGATTCATAAAGTAAGTGTCTATAGTAATGAAAACGTTCTTTGAAATTTAATATTTATTGGATGCAAAATATGTTTCTGTAGTATGAATTTGAATTAGCTATAAATTATTGAAAGTCTCACGATTTGGAAACAACGAGCTCTATCTAGTTCTAGAAAAATTGACCGCGTTAAGTTGAATAAAGTAATATTGACGAATAAGAACTATGCGTATCAAGTAAAGTCCTTCCATTCTGTGTATCTTTTCTTTTAGTTATATTAGTTGGACTTTCTTTATTATTTAATGCAATTAAATCAAGTTTTTCTTCAACTTGTCGGAGAGAAATCGTTTCCATATAATATTAATTTCCACTCTCTAAATGCGACGTAGTGGATTATATGCTACTGCAACCAGCAAAACTCCGCGTGGCAATAAAGCGAACAAAAATCAGAGTATACGATACGCATATATAAATTACGGGTGCTGTATGTTTTTCATTCGGTGCGACGCATTGCGCATAATACTGTTTACATTTGCGACGTAAACTGCACTCAGAACCGTGGAATCCTAAAGCTGCTTCCGCATATCTAAGCAACTTATATTTTTATCAAATAAAAGTTAGTATCGGAGGATATAATAAAGTACACGCATTAAACCGGTACCTCGCACTAACTAACGCGTATGTATAAACCATGTGCAATCCTGGTAATTGTGAGGTGGCAGAAGAATGGACTTCATAATCTCCAGTATAATCAAATCATAGTCTCAACTGATAATAGCCAAATCCGTAAAAGTCCAGATCTCTCTCTCCCTCTCCCGATAAAATCGTGCTCTTTTTCACCGCGACGCGACGAGCTTCCTCGAAAAAAAAGGACCTATTATCCATCTACGTCATCCTGGCACCATCTTGTATTCTCCTATACAGAGGCGATAGGGTTAAGCAAGTCTCGGCCGGTCGCGTGCGATAAGACTCTCAGCGCCGATATATATACGTGCATGGCATGTTCCACACTGTGTGTCTCCGAGCGCGTATTATCCTTGACTCTATATACACGCATTACACGCGCGCGCGCGCGCGACTCTCTCGCGCCCACAGTGTTGCAGCGCAGTGTACATATATACGTCGGATAAAACGCCGCGCCACGCGGTTCTTGTCACTCGCGGTACACGAGTCTCTCACTCTCTCTCTCTCTCTCTCTCTCTCTCTCACACACACACACACACAGACGCGCACACGTGCGTATATATATATATATAGTATATATATACAGCGCGGCTGCTGTCCCCCCGCGCGTGTACACATTGCGATTATACTTATGTGGCGAAACGCGAATATAACGGTATATATATATATGTACGCGCGCGCGCGCGCGAGAGAGAGAGAGAGAGAGAGAGAGAAAGAGAGATGGCATTCCACGGGTGTGCTCGCGCGCTCTCGCTCCCATGATCTCGCGCGGATGATAACAAGCGCGCACGAGACACGCTGCAGCTGCAGATGTGCATGTGAGCTTCCTCTTCTCTTCTGCTCGCGCGAGTCCTGAAAATGTGTGTGTATGTGAGTGTGTGTGTGTGTGTATGTGTGTATGTAGTTGCAGGCACAGAGATTCGTTATATCGATTCTTTTATACTTGTCGCGCTGTACTATAGGCTAACCTTATTTCGAGGATTTTCGTGACGAACTGTACAGCTTCTTTTTTTTCCTGACCCAAATGCCGCAAGTTCCGGGATACTATGAGATTTAAATTGTATATCGAGCGGGATAATGGTTAGCTAGATATATCGATATAATTTATGTTAGCCGTGCGTAGTTTGCTGATAAGCTGCTTACAACGCAGAGAGAATGAAAACTACCGAGCTGTTGATGCTAATTCAGTTGACGAGCTCGCGCCTATATAGTTTTTCTTCTCAGCGGCGCAATGAAAGGAATGCAATAAGAAGGTTTTCATCAGATGATTATGTCTTTTTTTTTTTCAGTGCAAATAGTTAGGAAAGTGTTGTACACTTACAAGTGTAAGCTGAAAATATAGCGTTAGAGTAAATCTGACGTACAGTCTGACCAGAGTCTGCGCTTTTTCTACTGAATCAGTGGATCGAGTTGTATCACGCTGATGGGAGGAATAGTATATATAAAGTGTGATGTAACACGATGTTTAATCCATCGCTAAAGATGAATAGTCTGAACTATCAGGATGTAGTTCATTTGAACCAATTGTAATGATTTACTATTTTTCTTTCAAATTTGATTACGTGTATTCAAAATGTAAATAAATCTTTGATTGCTGCATAATATCTAACTTCTAACCGACAGAATATCAATTAAATGATCGATTAATTTATTTTCATGAAGGCATTTTATTATGCTCATATGCAGCTGAATAGATAAATATACATGATTGAAAATTTCAATATAATTTATACACCACAAATGAAGTATATACATTAGATTTCGAGTATTATTTAACGTGCAAGTTACATTTATTATTCGATTGACCGTAGGAGAAAATTTTATTTGTCTAAGATATTTATGGTGTGGGACAGTTTATTGATAGATGGCGATTTTAAATTCCGATATGGTAGAACGACATCAATTTTATTGGGTCGCCTAGTATATATTTCGTTAAATAACGCAAAGATACTTATGCATTTATTATTTCTCAGTCGTGAAAGCTTTTAAAAAATTAATAAAAACACCGTAGTTAACAGGTAATAACTTAGATACGGCAATAAAAAATATTATATTAAAAATATCGAGCCATTTTATGGGAGCTGAAAAATTAAACTTTCGATATTGCTTAATAAGTATTTTCATTCTGTATACGGTTTAAGGATCGGCAACAGCTTATAATCCTTTACCTCGATATGCAGCGAGTGTGTCAATGTGTAGAACGAATTTTCTTGGTCAAAATAATAATTGAAATATCGAGCGCCGGCAGTGAATGTGCGCTACTCGTAAAATCTACACTATCGCTCGCGATATATGTTTTAAGAATAGATTAAGTTTTATTGATCCTTGTGAAACGCAAATAGAATGCAGTTAATTCGCATAATTTATAGAACAACATATCTATATGACCGTGCAATCCGAGTAACGTACTTTTTTTACAAGTATGTCTGACTTTTTGATTTGTACTACTTAAAACGCGTGGGTAGTATCGCAATTAAGCACGAAAAACTTCCAGGACTATTTTTCATCTGTCATTGATTTTATGCGCCGTTGCAATTTGAACAGCTATCCATGTGCGCATATCTTTCAACAGATCCTACGAGAGACCACCTTTTCAAATCGGACTCTTGTATTGTTTTCCTGCGGGGTCAAAGGCTTTATGATATAGAAATAAAAGAGTACAATAAGCAACCACACTATATATATATAACCTAGTTTCCGTTCCCTCGACGACTATAACCGACCCGTCCAACAATGGCAAATGCATGAAAAAAAGAAAAAGATTTCGACAAACTCACCAGCAATACAAGCGCAGAGCTCGTAACGGTTCGTCCAAATGAAATGCCGCTGCACGCCATGACTTCCCTTCTCGCACTCTCGTTCTGCTTCACCAGATCATCCTCGTTTAGTCAACGTCTCCGGCTTGTCTTAGTTCTTCTCAATGATCAACGGATCCCAATGGAGAAGAGAAGAATATAAAATCAAACACTCGGCACCACGATTTCTGATAAAAAAAAAGCGAACTAACGCGGAAGCGGATGGAAAATCAACACTGTCTCAAAAACTCTCAATGTAAAAAAGAAGTACTCGGAAGACTTGCAGCAGTCCAGTCGGCCGATCGAAAATTCGCCAAAACGCAACAACAAAAAAAAACGACCGAAAAATAGAAGGTTTCGCGTATACCAGGGTACCAGACTAGACTCGGTGCGCACCTCAAGGATAAAGGCACACACTTCCTCCTCTCTCTCTCTCTCTCTCTCTCTCTCTCTCTCTCTCTCTCTCTCTCTCTCTCTCCTTGTCTTTCTCTCCGTTTTCCGTGTATCGAGAAAATAGAGAGAGGCTATGTAAAAAGCGTGTCGGCCACAAGGGGCCGGTTCGTCGTCGTCGGCGCGTGCGTGCGTGCGTGCGTGCGTGCGTGCGTGTCTGTATTATATTTCGGTCCTAACCGTAGCACAGGGCACGGGCAACTGACAGCGGGTCAGAGTCGCGGCGCCACACACGCTCTCGAGGAGCGCGCGCACACCGCACCGCTCGCCTGCGCTGCTTACTCCCAACCTGCGCCGCACAGCTGATATCCCGCACGAAGCCGCGCGCCGCTGCCAACAGACAGAGATACACAGAGAGACAGAGACAGAGACAGAGAGAGAGAGAGAGAGAGCCGATCACGTCTCTTTTACCCTCACCTTCGCAATCCAACTCTCCGGCGGCATATAGAGAGTGTACGTTGTTAGCCGGTCAAGCATTATAACTATGGCTAAGAGAGTGTCAGGGTTTTTGATAAAATTGCGTAGGTGGTTTTCTGGCCGAGAGAGAGAGAGAGAGAGAGAGAGA
>UELV01096827.1:0-10174 GCA_900490015.1 Megastigmus stigmatizans | reverse complement strand
TTCTTTCACTAAGAGCAGCGTCACCGTAAGCACTTGAGAGCATTCGATGAGCCTCAGCCGCAGTTCTCTTCAAATGAAAGCAGAAAATCAACACTTCCCGCAAATGACGAGAATTTGGCTCGAAAACTGACATCTTCGATCGAGAATACACTTTTGATGCAAACACAAATTCACTTATGTGCTGCTATCGTTATGTTGACAGATGTCCAAGCTTACTGTATGAAATTTTTGACCTGCCTATTTCAACCGGCACTTACCGCTGCAGCCATCTATCGAAAAACGGCGGAAGCAAAGTTGTACACCTAATATATTATATAAAATTAATTCAATTACCAGATTTATGAGATCCTAGTACTTGGTTAATGGAACAAAACTTTTCTGTATATGTTGTGACGTGTAATTATTGTCGCGTTAGATAATTCACGTCTTCGCGAGCAGCGAGCAGACACACGTGATTAGTTGGCTTAATTGCTGCGCGCGAAGAAAGGAAGCACGTACCGGAGGTGCTCCCATGAGAATCTATGAGCGCGAGAGAGAGAGATATATGGCGCGATTGGCAGGATCGCGTCGGCGGGAAAAAAGCTCGGAAGAGAGACGCGACTACGAGCATCGACAGACGTGTTTCGGCGAGTAGGATTCGATCGTAATTCCGTGCAGCGAAAGTTTTCGCGGGTCCATAAAGGCGCGTTGTGTTCGGTGCAGTTGGGTAGTGAGCGTGCGACGTGCTGCGGAGTGCACCGGCGCAGTGTAACGCATTCGCAAGGGAATATCCTCCCCGAGTATTCCACCAATAGCGGCATTTGGAGGGACAAGTAGCTTTCCTGTCCTTCCAGGTAGTTGCGAGGTGAGCGGACCGGCCGGCCGCTCACGAGGTCAGGACAGGAGCAAGGAGCTTCGCCCAGGAACACTCCTTGCCCCAAGTAAGTTCATCTTTATTAAGCGTGCGGCGATAAAGAATAGAATTGTGCGGGCGTTCGGATACGAAATCCGAACGCTTCTTCATATCGTATTTCTCTCTCTCTCATACTCCCACGGTTGCGAGGACAGTTGCTGTGCGCCGGCACAGTACTGTACGTATCGTGTAGGTCGCGCGAGTAAACACGGACCGGCATGTTTACTTCGGAGACAAGGCGAGTCCTCGAGTATAGCCGAGCTATACAGGCGACGAGTTGAATATAATATTCGCCGGAATATAATATTATATTCGAAAGTAGAATATTCGAATGTTCGTTACGTTCAACGTTCGTTTAATTCAAATTGAAGTGTGCGCGTTCGGCGGTGTCGACCGGCGCGCACACATTAGCACCTCGCGGGATATTTGTATTTATATTTTTGTGGACGAATAAACGTCTTACGTTCTTTTTACATATTTTAACTGCTGACTCGCGTGATTTATTTGTCACTCATTTATCGTGTCCGAGCCCCGGATACCGCCACTCTCCGTGGGACTTGCAGCAGATTGCTGCGAGTCAGAAGCTGAGCAGCCGAGCCCGGCAAGGAGAGCCGGCGGTGCGTGTGCGAGAGCGCACACGCACACATAGACACACCGAGAGAAAATTGAGAGCACGGAGCTCTCACGTTGCATCAGGCCGCGGCAACTCGTGGTTTGAGTTGCCGTCGGGCGTGTTCGGTACGCCCCGGGGTGAGTACTTGCCGTGCAGTATTCACCCGAAATACCCTGTTACAATGCATATTTAAACATATATGCATATACAGAAAAGTTTTATTGCATTAACAAAGTACTAGGCTCTCATAAATCTGGTAATTGAATTAATTTTGTAATGCAATAAATTAAGTCCCATATTAAAAAAATTTCTTTTATTTATATACCAATATAGTTTACTAACTTAAATTATGAAATAACCAGTATTATCAGATCAATTTACTTTGTTATTAATTAAATCTTTTTTCAGTGCAAATATAGCATAGTACAAATAAAGTTATAATTATATGTACATGTATACACACATTACCAGATTAAATTCATCTGCCGAAATAAAATAATTTATATATAAGGTATGAGTAATTTATAAAATAATCATAATGTTCATATGCTTGGAATGTATGCAAACACCATATAAATAATTAATAATAAAATTTAAATGTAAAATATTATTTACTTAAAGGGTTCATAAATTTTCATATTTATTCGAAAAGATCTATTGAATTAATAATAAAAAAATTTTTATCAATTATTTTTATTTAATGTAATAATAATAATTAGTAATTAAATAATTAACGATTAATGATTTCAGTGCATTTGTTATAAACAAAATGTAATGTTATTATACTGAAATAACTAACTTATAATATCATTCTTATGGTACAATAAATAAAATATTTGTGAAGAAGAATGTAAATTTTCTCTTCATATTAAATCGAATCATTATCTGCGATGAAAATTAAATTGAGCTAGTCTTTGCGGCAAAATACGAATCATGCTAGTCTTCACGGCGAAATACGAATTGTGCTAGTCTTGGCGGGGAAATACGAATCGTGCTAGTCTTCGTGGCCAATTTAAATGGCGGTCCAAAATGGTTGTACTTTGGATCTATCAAAAAAACAATTTGTATTCTATTCTATGCATAAATTTGATTAAAGAGTGACTCGCAATTTCTCAATCGAAGGTCCTGTATTGTGAAAAAGTTCATTCTTTACACAAAATTATGCGTAAAATACGATAAAAAATTTTTCTTGAAAAATACCAGGTTCAGCAATTATGGTCCGACAAATTGGATCCGCAATTTTAAATTTTCTATATCTGACTTCAGATTCATGATCAGTGATCCCGAAAACCTTTGAATACACTGATCTGGCTTCCAATATTTCGCAAATCCATACATGCCCATCTTTTTGTTTCATGATCCCACATCGACATATAACATGCTTGAAATTCATGAACAATTCATAATAACATCTCCAAATGGCAAAGAATCTCGAAACTATGGAAAGGACAGTGAATCTGCCATCTTGAATTTTTCATGACTCTGTGCGTTATCATCTACTACAAGTCTGTATGCCACCAGATCTACGCCCCTGGAGCGATTAGACTAGTATATCTTGTCGAAAAATAAGGAAAACTGAAGTATAAGTGTGATTTTTTCGGCATTTTTTTTGTTATGTCGCCATATTTCCAATATGGCCGCTCCTAGCGACAATCCGACCCCGGATTCGAAAAGAAGGATTATAATGATGAAGATGGCATCAATTTTATGCCATTTTGGGCTGAAACGGGTTAAAATAAGGTACATTACCCAAATTTTAAAAAGATGCAGCGCCTTCTTTAGTATAAAAAAAATAGTTTTTTATGTATAAATTATACAATATTTTAGTATAAAAGAGCAAATCATTGAATGTTTTCACTTTCACTTTTTTTATGATATTCAAGTATATATTCAGCTGTTGATAATTTAACTGTTTTTTCTTTGATTCATCTTGTGACGTATCAGACATTTTTATAAATCGGAAACACAAATTGCACAGAAGTACGCATGATGAACTGTGTTTAGAGCACTAAGTACGTAGTAAGCATGCGGATGTTACTGCGCATGCTATATAGCTTGTTTTCGGTTTACCTCAGGTAGTTTTTGCAGAGAGAAAGAGAGAGAAATACGAAATCTAATAGTGTTCACCAAGGCGTTAATTTCAGTTCTATGCGAAAACAGTGTTTGAAAGTTTTATTTGCTTACATTTTGAGACGGACTTAGTCTACGACCAAATGGTTTGCACCAAACCAAAGAGCGTAAAATTTTGCATCGGAAACTATTTTTTACTCGATTCCGATTAGTGCCAAGTTCTAAAACAATTAAAGAAATAAATGATGTGGGAGCGAGAGAGACGGCAACATGGCGCGGGGAAGGGGGAGAGACAGCGTTTATTTCTTTTCGATTAATCATCTCGGAGCTTTGCACTCATCGGAATCGAATAAAACATAAATTTTAAGCTCTTTTGTTTGATCCAAACCATTTTGTTGTAGACTCGAAATATAAACAAATAAATTTTTTAAACTCTGTTCCCACATAGAACCCCTGGACCTAGGAAGCTGCAAATTTCAAAATCTGCTTTTTCAACCTCGATTTACCTAACAACCAAAACGATACCATTTCTCGAAAATAACTACTTAGAATTCCTAAGCAATGATGTCACGGTTTACCGTAATGACGTAAGCACTACACTCGCGCGCGTGTGTTTTTTACGCGCTCGCCGCTATATTTGCAACTGCATCCGTATGCGTTCTTACATGGTCGTGAGGTTGCAATAGTATCTAAGTTTAAAATTACATTGATATCAAAATCATTGCGTTAAAAATCCACTATATCCCTGAGCTTTTGTAGTTTCGCCAACAAGTGCAACTTGTTTTGTCCAAATTTCTGTCAGTACTGAATTCCGGCTTTCAACTTTTTAATTATTTATTTATTTGGAGAGAGAGAGAGAAAGAGAAAGAAATGAGTTTATTTGTACATGATATTACTTTATGTATAATTTTTAATAAATAAATATCGTCTATGATAGGGTACTTGTCATCTAACTGATGAGCCCAGCAAGTAACCCGGGGCGAAACATATATTTCATTTCTAATTTTTATATACAATTATTATGTTTAATTTAACTTTAAAATTAATCTTTCGTAATTTTCGTATTATCCTTCATTGTACTAGGATTTTGTTCTCCTTTTATTCTATATGTAAGGTATTAAGAAACTGTATATGTCTTAAGCAGTGCACCTTATAATAGTAGTTATGAGTATAAATTTCTTGCGTTCTATGACGATCAATAAATTCTACTTATTTTAAAAACTTTAAGAACGATAGAATCGTTTTCATATAATAAATAAATATACATATATGTACAGTCAATATCTAGATTAAGCAAGAACTTGGATAATTTAACCAGTATCTAAATTCAATCGAATTTACTTCAGTATTATGATACCTGATTTGTAATTTTAATGAATTCTTGTTAATTTAGGGATTTGTACCTGGTTTATTTGGTGTTTCTCATGGTGCTATACAGTTTATGACCTACGAAGAAATGAAAGTAAAATATAACTTGTACAGAAATAAACCAATTAATACAAAACTTGTACGTATAAATTTAATATTTATCAACGTAGATTTATTTTTACAGATATTTGAATAAGCATAATGATTCATTTATAATTTTCAGGATACGACTGAATATATTGCATGCGCAGCAATATCCAAATTAATTGCTGCAGCAATAACTTATCCTTATCAAGTACTGAGGGCTCGCTTACAGGATCACCATCACAACTATAGAGGAACACTCCACTGCATTGAAAGTATTTGGAGGTTAGAAGGACTAGGGGGTTTTTATAAAGGCTTATCCCCATATCTCATGCACGTTATGCCAAATGTCTGTTTAGTTTACGTTGTCTATGAATATGTCAGCAATTGTGTATGAAAATGGCATTACGCAATTTCATTTATTTTTTTCCGTTATTAATATACACTACAGATCCAGCATCGATAAACTGAACATCGAATCTTGTGACCGAAAAATTGTCCCACGCTTCTACATTAAATATTTATTAACCATAATATTAACAATTATATGTATATCCAGTAATACCTAACTATGTACTAGTGACCGAAGAATCGGCTCATTCTACATTAGATATTTATTGGCCATAATATTAACAGTTATATCAAATATTATTTTCAAGTCTGTGAAAAATTAAGTTGAGTAATCAATTATTTTTTAAATAATAAATTACTTTTATGATTTTTATTATAAAATCGATTTACTGTTACAATACGCGATCAACGGATATACGAGATTAACTTTTTTTTTTAAAAAGTCGTGAATCTTACACAATGTACAAAGAATTTGGAAAATGACTTCATATATTGTTTTCCTGATGTACTTCTACATTTATTTGCAGGTTTATACTTTGTACTCCCGCCTTGTTCCTCTCCTGGCTACTGAATTTTTTTAGTTGTTGAATTAGGTTTTAATCTTAAAACCAATAATAGTACTTAGAAAAGTAGGTAAAATGTAGTAGTTTTTATACATTGTAGGGACACTTAACTGTCACATTTACCTTTTCAAATATAATTTGATGTTAATTTTTAACTCAACCTGTACTTAAGTGGATGTGATAGTCTACTTTTCCGGCATTACAGTATTTTGATTCTCGTAAAACTGCTTGGATTCATGGATAATAAAAACATCATTACACTTCTTTGGTTCATTATCTACTATTTTACAAAGCTTCAGTCAGATATTTAAAGACTACTGGAAAAGGAATTTGCACAAAGTCTTCGCATTATTCGTTGAAACGTGAAATTTTTTTGGACAGTATTTAAATATTGGCCTAAAACTTTGCGAAATAATAAATTATGAGTCAAGGACGTATGTAGTATACACATATATAAGACAAGGAAAATGATGTCTTCATTTTTCACAAATCCTATTAGTTATTTTCACTAAAATCAAAATAATGTAATTTCGATAAAGTAGGACTATCACATCCCTTTAAAGTAAAATTCTGTGAAAGAAAAACTATTTCACAAACAAAGATTGTACAGTATGTAAACTGCTAGGTTTAAAAAATAAGTTATTATGTGCGGCAGTAAATGGCTAAATAGTTTAGTTCTTTTAAAATTAAAAAAAAAATTATTTCAAAGCTAGTTACTTAATTTAGAATATATAACTATTCATAATTACAAAAAATATTAAAACAAAAATTTCTTACAACGTCTATTCAGTAATAGTGCCTGATAGTGGTATTAAACAGGGCGAGACAAAATTATGGATATATCAAATAACTATTCAGAACGCAGTTTTTAGAGAAAATGCTTTTGAAAATTGAGTTCAAGATCGAAATCAAAGGTCTAGGCATTGCTAATTATTTCCTAGGTGCACGTTCAGATTACAGTTAAACTTAAACTTAAACATGTAACATGTAAATGTATTAAAAGAAAAATTACATTCATTCCATTGATTGCTTTAACAGGATATTATTCCTAGGTCTTTTTTCTGTGTTTGTATTCAAAATAAAGGATGTAGTGCAAAGGTTATATTGTGTTTGATAAATGTTGGTTACCCAATATTTTAATAAATCATACCTTACATTCAAAAAATCCATAATATATTTTAGATATTAAACTAGCAAACATGCAGAAGGGTCTCGGACTACAACTGTAAAACAAAAATGATCGCTCATCCCTTATATTTTCTAACAACACTTCTGTATCATTTTAAGCCATGAAGACTCAATAACCCAAAATAATAGGTAAAGAGATAATTATATGTTGATATTAATAAATAAAATTTATAAGGAATACTGATCTCAACAAATATTAAGAATGTTTAAGAAATTCAAATAATTTGCTGGTAAAGTTAAAATGTTAGAAAATGATTGAAGTTAGTATTTTCCCAATAGGTGATAAAGGTGAAAATATGTGTACATGCAGGAAGTTATCTTTTTCTCTACCTTAGTATCTGCTACGTTAACCAAAGTGTTTTTTTATTAACTAACAATCATTGATTGCAACTACCCATAAGTGGAGCAGCTGGAAGAAGAGGTTAATTTTGACATTTGGTGCATGTTAAAATTGAAGCTATCAGAAGCATAATTATATCAAGTATAATTATGCTTCTGCTAGAAAAAAAAATTGCAAAATCACTATCAGTTATTGTTAAGTTTCATATGACTAAAGTTTTGTAGCTACAAATATTAGATTAATATTATAAAAATATATTTTGTCTTGCACTGATAAGCGTACTAAGAAATTTTGATTTTCTTAAGCCATACAATTAAGCCACGGTTTCGATCAACGTTGCATCTTCCCGCTAGTAGCTTCAATTAACCAAATTTCTTTGGAGAAGAGTTTCTTTGGATAAAAACCATGGATTACAACGAATTGTGCAACGGATTGCATTAGCATCGAATTCAAACGTGTTCATATTTGTGCTTCTAATTCATTATTGAAAGTAAATATATTGTAATTTTAACAATTTAAATCGATCTTTGATAAAAAGCGAAATTTATAAATAAATTTAATGAATCCCTTACGTGGAAACCTGACTACTGGTCGATATATTGACCACTACAGGACGGGCGTATCCTGTAATTGATAACAAGAGGTGCCTTCCAGTATTAATTATTGACACTCCTCAAGAAGACGATGAAGCGCCAGTAAGTATTCTCGAGGGGGATAGCGTGCATAAGTACATATATGCTTCGTCAATTCGGTGATGAGATCAAAGGAGCTGCTATAGACATGATTTTTGTGTCTTCTTCCCTTACTCTGGAGCTCCAGAAGGTAAGCGGGAAAGAGGACGGGATGAACAATACCATGGTGTGCCATCTAACATCGCCCAGACTTGCTTTCTCTCCAGTTAATATGTAGCATCAAAGTTAACGAAGGACATTTGTTCGCGGGTCACGGAGGATCATCGCCAGAAACGCCAAGCGTAAGGATTATCAGGACCAGATCAGGATTGTAACGCTTATCTTGTCAGGACCTAATTTGAATCTTAGCGAGAATACTTGGGGAGAACGTATCTAAACATATTCATATGTGCACTAGACAGCATTTAAATAAAAAATCTCATAAAATGATAGAAATTATAAAAGCATTCTACTTTAAGTGGCTTTTCCACTTAATCATTTAAATCTATTAATTATGACCAATCATTGCAAAATTATTGCCACTGCAACATTAATAAACAAATACTGTGCTTTATAAATTTGAAGAGTTTTTTGACAGAAAATTTGTTCGGGGATTTCGATATCTCTGATTGTAAATCTATTAATAGATACTCATTTTTACGTTACAAGTTAATGTTATTGCATAATTAATACGCAAATTTTGTACCTCATAAATTTAACGAGTTTTCTATGAAAAAAATTCAGTTAGAAGTTTTCAATGTCTCTGTTTGCGAATCTGATAATAGATACATTACAAAGACAAGATGTCGAGCCAAGGAGAACTGCCTCCAGACTCGGTTCCGCCTAATATTTACTATAAATGTCTTTCTAATATTGTAGTAGACGTAGTAACTAGCGTTTTATCTGATGGTCATAAGAAGGATTTTATCAAGCAAAAATGTAATAATAGGGCTATTAATTATATATTCTGGATCTGTGAAGAAGATAAAGTAAAAAACATGACCTCAAATGATAAAGCACGTGCCATCATTAGTATATTAAAGAAGAAATAAGATATCTAAAAATTAAAAACAGTAAAATAAAAACAAAACATTAAGAAAAATGCAGCCATCTGAAAACTCAATATGACTTATTCAAACAAGGATATAATGATTTGAAAGAGAAGAAAAACAATAATAGTGAGAATCAATCACTTATAAAAGAAATACAAACTCTAGATTCTAAAATAGAAAAACTAACGTAAGTTAATAAACATTAAATTAAATTTTAAAAGATTTTAACAGTGAATTAAAAGAATCAAATGGACTATTAAAACAAAGAGTATAGACTCAAGCACTAACTCCAGCGCAGACACAATACTCAAGTTGCGAACGTAGCAGGTGTAAGTATGCACAGAAATACGCCAGATATCATAATTAAGCCGAACGAAAAAGAAAATTTAAACGATATCTTGAAAGCAACGAAAAAACCTCGGAACAAAAATATTAACGTTCTAATCAGAAAACTGAAACTTTTATATTTTGGACGAGTTAACACGTCTTTGTACGCAGGAGGGTTAAAAAATAAAGTAATCATGAAAAATGCATAAATTCTTGATATGTAGAAACAGTAAAAAAAGAATTAGCTAAGTCGAAAGATGTACAAGCTAAAATTCAAATATAGAAAATGAGAAAACCAAGAAATAGAATTATAGGAGTCGACAAAGATTTTGATTTTGATGGTGTCAAAATAGATGTACAGAATTTAAAAAGATCTCTTTCTGGTTTGCTTTACGATATACAGGATGAATCAATACCATCGCATTTGGTATATACCATTCGATAGATCGCGGAATTCTAAGAATGACGTAACTTTCTAGTTTTTCGATCTGACAAGTAGTTTCCGAGATATTAATTGTTAAAAGTTTGTAAGATGAGCCAATCAGCGGGCAGCTACAGCGGGCGGCAGAAGCGTCGGAGAAAGATAGAAAGGAGAAGCGCGAAGAGGTGGGGAGGTGCGCTCGCCCGGCTCGTCGCTCGCGGTCGCGTGTACGCT
>UELV01096825.1:0-15878 GCA_900490015.1 Megastigmus stigmatizans | reverse complement strand
GAGTAGCGGACGCGATAGCCCGCGCTTTCAAGAAGCCTCGCTGCACGAGGCAGAAAGGCGGTATCGCACGCAACAATAATTGTAAGCTCACATTATCCATTATAGCCCATGCTACTCGTGCCCCACCCTCCTGCCACCTATGCCCCACTAGTGGGGCACATAGAGCATTTCTGAGCGCTTTAATTTTTCAATTTTATATTAAAAAATACCTCTCGATATAATATTTTTGTGGTCAATCCTGTTTCTTAATAGTATTATTTACTTATTGTAATTTTTTTTATAATTCGAATCTATCGATTTTTAATACAATCTTAAATTAAAGTTAGGGTGCCCGTGACGCCCCACCTTCCCCTACCTATCGTTAAGCAAAGGGTTGTGATGTTCATTTGAAATTCGTATATCTCGACTTTTTTATTGAAACGATATAAGTAAGTATAATGTGAAAAGACTCTTTACCCAGAACTGCGCGTTTTTTATATATATACATATATCACGTACCTAACACGAACAAAAATGAGAGACAAAAAGTAAAAAAAATACATTTATTGACGATGTCTATTTTTGTTGCAATATTTGTATACTTCTACATAAACTCTAAACTCGAATAAAGGAGGCGAAAGGGAAGTGGAAACGTAATTTATACAGGAGGGGCAATGAATCCGGTCTTTTTGTAAAAATATCAAACGATCTTATTAATTATATAAAGAAACGATTCTTTGATTACTTAGAATTTTAATATATTTATAAAAAGGTATTATTAACTTTAGTCATTAAAGAGCTGTAAAAATGTAAATAACCTTTTTAAAATTTAAATATTGAAGTATAAAAATTACTTAAAGTATAAAGTTGTATCAAAGTATAGAGATACGTTCGGGAAATCATGCGAGGGACGAAATTAAAAACGAAAATTGGCGCGCATTATAAAAATAATTCGAAACAGAGATTTAATTTGTTTTCTAAATCAACCGTTGCTTTGTAAAATACGAAACGGCAATTGATTATATAAAAAGAAACTTTCAAATAAAGAAGAAAGCCAAAATAAAGAAAAACAAGTTTTTAACGAAAAAGAAAATCACACGATCCACTTTGTAAAAGAAGAAAAGTCGAGGGACTCAGATGTAGGGAGGGGAAGGGGTTCAAGCAATTCGAAATCCAATTAACCAAAAGCCACTTGGAAACTCCGACGTCGAGCCATCCATAACGCAAGCAGACACACACACACACACACACACACGCAGACACGTAAGTACAGAGGCGCGCACATGCAAGAGACAAGACACAAAGCGGCCAAAAAATGTTTTTCTCCCCCCCTCCCCCTCTTTTTTTCCTAGAAAAGAAAGACCGAGAGTCGCGGAGCCCCTCTTCGCGCGTACATAACAGAGTCCGGCCGCACCGCAGAAGAAAAAGACCGAGGAGAGAGGAGGAGGGCAAAAAGCTCCACCGCACACTCGATATATGAATTTATGGCTAACGAAGACGAGAGGGGACTTAGCGGATATACGTCCTGCACGCGCGCACCGACAGAGAAAGAGAGAGAGAGAGAGGGAGAGTCGCGCAAAATCGATAGATAACGCGAGTAGAGGAAGTTCCGGCTTTTGCTCTCTCTCTCTCTGTCTCTCTCGAGGGAAGGAGTAGAGAGAGAGAGAGAGAGAGTGAGAGAGAGAGAGAGAGAGAGAGAGAGAGACTCGGTATATATACTGGCGATGGCAAGGAGCCGAAAAATCATCGCGTGCGCTGCGAGGGATGGAACTCGTGAAAAATTTATTTCGCCGGCGATATATAAAAGCGAGTGGAATTTTTGAGATGCCGTCGCCGCTTCGCTTTTTTTTTCTTTCGAGAGTGAACTTTTGAACTCGTGTAAGAATTTACGGGGGATTCCTGGGCGGGTCTTTGTTGGATGATCGTCGATATATATATATACGGATTGTGTTACGACTTTTACTGCAGCTTTTTTGGGTATTGCGCAAATACCGGAAATGTTTCGAAAATTTTTGTTACGCGACATTTCGCGATTTCCTCGAATCCATTAAGGAAAAAGAGCTTACGGAATTCATTTGAAATATTTTTTGTTTTGTTGAATTTTCGAGAAATACGTTGGAGTATTATTAATGGTTTGTTATTACACTGCAGTACAGTATACCTTCGCTCATAAATCCTCTATACTTTTATAACGTTGCAGTTACAATAAATCACATTTAATTTTTAATATCTTTGAAAATAAATAATTTCTTCAACATCCATTATTGACCCCGAAAAAATTCGGTTTAAATATTGTGTTACTAAATTAAATACAAAAACTGCCATTAGCGTTTTTCATCCCTCTTACGCAATCGTTTTAAGTAAGTCTCGTTCAAATTCAATATTGAAACAAGCAGAGAAAGTATATACCGAAGCCAAAGTCTTCCTAACTACCAATAAGAATTAAGTTACACACCAACTAGGAAGCGCAAATTTCAAATACTCTTTTGAATTTGATGAAAATTATTAAATTGAATTATTTACCCGATAACGAAACTATTTTGCAGCATATAAAACATTTTTAAAGCGCATCGTGCAAACGAATTAATCCCATAATCTTTTTCCGCAGACATCGTTTCCAGTTCTGCGAAGCGCAGTTTATACTTGATTTTCCGAGAACACTTTTTTAGACGAATGCGAAAATAAAGCTAAAACGATTTTTGTTTAAAATTCTCCGAACTGATGCATTTTTTACTGTGATCATCTTCTTGAAAAAGTTGTAGGATTCGTATAGTTGCCAAATGGGAGAGACGACGAAAAACGGTATATAGGAATTTGCGATGCAGCGAAAAGTGCGACTAATTGCTCGATCGATTATTGAATACGGTTCACTTCGAGCAATTAACGACTTTTTCCCATTCGCTCATTAGTATATATTTGAAAGTTAACGTCATTCGATTTGAATACATTGCGGACGAATCAGTGGCGCTTTACCCTAATATCACTCGATCGTACGAACAAAGTGCTAATGTCATTTTTAAATATATAGTTGGAAAAGATTCCTCCTTTCGTTGGTGTTCCTGCGATTAGACTGTAAGTGATGGATGTTTCGCACGAAACTACGAGCCATTGTTTCGAGATTATTCCTAGTTTCGCGTTCGCACAAGTATGTGATAAGTTAAAAAGGACGAAAGCCTATCATAATGTGTGAAACGATATACGCTGAACTTGTTTCTCTTAATTTGGATATGATTTAAGCTTATTTATGTTAAGTATTAAAAAATGAAAATAAAAAATAATTATACATTTTAGACCTTTAACAATCTATTAAAACAATACCTATATGACTAATTTCTAATTTTCAATAATTACAAATATTCTGTAACGATGTATAAATATTTCTAGCCAAAATAAAACAATCTACTTACAGATTTTCAATCTGGAAAACAAACATATTTTATGAATATAAATTCATTTTCAACTGAAATTAAAATCTTTACCAACTATAAAAAGCGGCTACTACACGCTTTCTAATTTGATGACGTGCCATCGAGTGATAGAACACAGACGCCAATAAACAAAACGCAAAATATGCCCGAAAGAACATGTATACATTTCAATCCTACAACAAGGCAAGAAAATTGTGTTTTTAACGAAGACGGAGATGAAAAAAAGTTGATCGGTATAACGTCGTATCTTGAAGCAAGAAGTATTATTATTATATACATATATACATAATGTACCTACAAAGAGAACTGAGCTATATTACGTATACTACTCGAATGTCTTCCTTCCTTCGGCGTCAAAAAAGATTTTTATCGCAACTCGAAAAAAATAACCAAACAAACAAACATTCAAATTAAAAACCAAGTTCGTTCGAAAAAGAAATGAAACCCAGTGTTTGACATGATCGTGTATATTCTGTGATTTTGTCATTAAAAACGACGTCGTTATAAATATAATATATGCGCGACAGATGCGAAACAAAGGCCATAGCGACAGTGGATCGACCGAAAAAAAAAAAAAAAATAAGTAAGGAGAATAAAGAAGAAAGAAGCGTATGATTACCTTATGCGAATCATTAAGAAAAGGTGTGTCTTGTAAAATGTCTTTTACAGATTGTATAATCTGAAGTGCATCGGATATTTCGAACGGAATATCATGTATGTGCATTATTTTTACTACTGCAAACGGTAGCTCGCAAACGGTATATTATTTCACGAAAGTATATAAGTATATCGATGATAGATTGAAAGTCGTCGAAGTTCTCGAAATCCCGATGCACTTTGGCCACCAGATATTTATGTGTTCCTACTGTCATCGACGTCACTCTCATCGCACTATTACTCATATTTCTTACATCAACTCTTGGATTTGAATTTGCTCTTGCAAGTCCGCTCTAGTCACTTTTTTTTGTAACGCAATGATATCGCACTCAGAAATTATACAGTTGCAATCGTAAGGTCTTTAATTTAAAGTAGATTCGACAGGGATGTCAAAGCTAAAAAAGCACATTTCTCAGCGCGATATTAGCTGTGGGTCAACCAAGAGTCTAATAATTGGAAAAAAATTTCCATCGAGTCAGACGAATTTCCAAGAGCAAACTTTCTTCGACGCTGCTTTAAAAAAAAATGAATTACCACGATTGCATTATAAACGCGGCGTCTCTAATTTTCTAGGGGCGCTTCTGGGGAATTGCGAGGGGTACATGAGTCGCGAGAAGTGAACGAAATATCG
Source organism: Megastigmus stigmatizans (assembly GCA_900490015.1). NCBI lineage: Eukaryota > Metazoa > Arthropoda > Insecta > Hymenoptera > Megastigmidae > Megastigmus > Megastigmus stigmatizans. The sequence continues at coordinate 11,183 of UELV01096825.1, read as the reverse complement.
AAAGAAAAAATAAAAAGAACCACATCTTGTGAGCCGCTCGCAATTTCGAAAGCTCCGCAACCACCTGTTTGTGTCTTGTGTGCACTTAAGAATAAAAGGGCGGGGAGAAAAAAAAAGGTAAGAAGAAGCAAAACCGCAGTCCGTGTGTGTGTGTGTGTGTGTGTGTGTGTGAAAATGAGCCGCGACCGCGAGTATATAAGGACAAAATAGCCGTCAAACGGTGGCTTTAAATGCAGAGCAAACCAGGAAAAAGGAAATGAAGAACGAGTTAACAAAAGTGGTGTACGCGCGGACTGCGATACAAAATATTATAGGCTCCCTTCGTTCTGCAATGTTTGTGTGTGCGGAAAGTATGGAACGAAGACGGACGACAAATTCTACAATATCAAAGTTCCATTGTACCTTGAATATGGACTCACCAAATAAATGTTTCTATTGCAAACTACGAGTTGTTTATTGAATGTCTGCCTTTTTATTCAATCAATATTTATGAATTTGGTATTGTATTTCTTTACAATAAATTTATTGCGACTTTTAAAGTTTGAAAAGTGAAATGAAAAGCGATAATTTTTTATAGCTGAAACAAAATAATGGCCCATAAAATAAAGGTTTTATTGAGTAATAATATACAAATAAAAGGTATCCAGCCCTTTTTTTTTTGTTAAAAGCATGAATTACATTTCGATAATTTAATAAATTATTTGAGGCCAAAACTAACCAATAACAGTTATCAAAAAGCATCAATTTATTAAGTTCTGTAAATAAAGGTCTAATAAATATTTTATTTGAACGTTATAAAAATTATATCAGTAATTGAAAATATACTCTATATGTACAAATGTTAATCATTAGTATTTTTACTTCAATTATAATAAAGTAATATTTACTAAATTTTGCTTTCTTAAATTCTGTACAAATCTAACATGATATATTACAAGATTAAGCAATTTCATTATTTAATTTACAACTCTTACTTCTAGAACGCGTGTGAAACATCTAATGCTTTTTTTCTTTTTTCGACTTTTTCCTGCTTTTGCTTCTTGAGCGTTCTTTGTGTTTATGCTTCTTCTTTTCTTTCTTCGACTTTTTCTTCTCTCTTGGCTTTTCCACCCAATTGTCCTCCAATTTGTCGGCTTTTAATTGACTAGTCAACATTGGTTTCGGACTCGAGGAGTCATTTGAATGTGTAAGTACTTTGGGAAGTGCAGGACCGTAAACATTAGGTGGTAAATCTTTTGCTTCCATTTTTATTTCAGCAGAGGGGTTTTCCACTTCTGAAATCGAAGGTTCGCTTTTTTGTGCTTTTTCCTCTTTTATAACAGTACGCAATTTTTCTTTTGGTACATCTGTTTTTTCCGGACGTTTTAATAAACTTTCAAGATCCAATTTAGCAAAAACTCCTCTTGGAGGCGAAGTATTGCGTTGAGTATTTTGTTCCGATGCGCTTTTACCGATTAAAGCAACTTTTAACTTTTCATCGTCAATGGCTTTCGTTTCTTCAGTTTCTGTTTCCGATTCATCACTACTGCCCAAGAATATTGATTTAAAAAGATCCATTTTTTCTTCCGTATTTGATATTGCTACAAGTTTTTCTGGTTCTTTTATATCAGTTTCAGTCTCGTTAATTTCAGTAGTTTTATTTTGTTCTGTACTCTTTCCAAAGACTTTTTCGTACGTTTTTTCAAAAACAATTTCTTTTTCAGACTGAATTTCTGAGTTTAGTTTAGGCAACGGTTTTTCTACAACAGTTTCGATGCTGTAGTCTTTGAAACTTGTCGATGCGGATGTAGATGGTCCGGGTTCACAATCGAATTCTAAACGCTTTCCTGCATCGAATCTCGACATTTCGTCCCAAGACACAGAATCAAAAATGGAAAACTTTTTCTTCGGTTTGTTATCTTCTGCAATACCCACGGAAGGCTCTGCTATATTAAATCTAACACAGACCAGTTTTGCTGGTTTCCATTCTGTATCTATCCTAGTAAGTTTACCAAACATTTTCATTTTGGCAGCAGTCATCATTCTATCTTCTAGACTTAAAGTATCAAAATCCACTTTTGGTTCGGCTTCTTTTGTTTCTTCTTTGCTTTGATTAGCCAATTCATTGTCAATATTTTCACATAATTTAGTAGCCTTCTCGAATTCTACAATTTCTTGATCTCTCTCCCACTCAGACATTGTCAGAGGCTGAATACTGGTGAACTTTAGCTTTCTCTCACTTTCCGAAAAGTTTAAATACTGTTCAAATCGTCGCTGTTTGTCCAGATCAGCAAAAGAAGGCTTGTTCAAGCTTATCTCTTTACTAACTTCTGTTTTATCTAAATTGTTCAAAAAAGTATTCGCATCTTGCAAACTTCCTTGAATTTTCGGATCAGTACTTATGCTTTCTCCTTTGACAAATGATGTAGAAGATAGTTTGTCAAGCCAAGACATGGCTGATTTTTTAGATCTATTTTGTTCTAACTTTTGTCTTTCTGCTACTTGTTCTTTTCCATGCAAGTTTAAGGTACGAGTGATTAATTTGGCTGCCACACTAGCATTCTTTGTTTCGTTAACTTTTGAATCAATAATGCTTGGCCTTTCGTCGTTAATAATTTTAGCTCTGCTCTCTGCACTCATTTCATACCTAAAATAAAAATAAGATATTTATAATAAACAAAATATCTATGTAAATTATTCAGTTATACAGTTAAGCCCAATGCAATTGTAATTTATAAATGTAAATTAATTATGATTATTTTTAAAAAACATAATTATTATTTAATTATATAAAATAAACGAGCAAGAGCGCTTTCCAAATAATTAGAAATGTAAATAGAAAATACAAAGGTGGTACTTTTAAGACTTGTCCTAGCTATTTTTTAAATGAATAAAATGGTAGTGTAAAATACATCAATATACTAAGGAAGATTATTAATTATAACATAAGCTCTATAATATTTGCAACTGTCTATATATCTATAACAATTCAAAATTATTGAAAATATAATGTATAAAATGGTCTTAGAATTTAAAAATATAAATACCTTTTTCGCTTTTCATTCTCGTTCTGTACTAAAGGTGAAAATCTACTCTTCCTTACTTTATGAATAGGTTGAAATTCTTTGGGCAGCGTAGGTGCAATAAACACCTTCTTCTCAGGAAGTTGATTTTTCGCCAAGACAAAACCTTCAATACAGTCTGGTTTTGCTTTAATCTCTTTTGCGCATCTGCTTTTTGATTTACGTTCAGGTTCAATCGTAAAATCGTAGCGAGACATGTCCTCTCTTGCATAAATGTCATCATCTTCTGCTTCAAAGGCTCCAACTCCAAAGGCTTGACCTTTGATAGAAAACTTTTTATTTTTTTCTTCTACACTAAAAGTTGAAGTATCAAAAAGGTTTAAATGTTGCGAGAGAACTGGACGACGGTCTAAGCCACTGTAACCTATACCAAAATAGTTGTCTTTAGGATCACACCTGTAAAACAAATAGCTTAATGAACATTGTACAAGATAAGAGCAATATTGTTAATTATTCTTTTTAAAAGATTTTAGATAAATTTTTATAATTTAAAAAGCAAAAGATTAAAAGATTATATTTTTACCTGAATGGTTCATAATCATCAGGAGCAAATGTTATATCTGCATACTCATCATCAGAAGATTCTGATTCACTTTCACTTCCTTTATTTTGTTGACTAGGTAAAGCACAACCGTATACTTTCTTTTTTTCAAACTGTTGTTGTTTCAGCTTTTTCTCTTGTTTTGTCAGTCGGGGCCCTACACCTTGACCAGGCTTCCATCCCATTTTTTTAAGTAACATTATGCCAACTCTTTCTCTAAAAGCATTAAATTAAGAAATGTATTTTTAGATTATTAATAGATTAAGTGTGTGGCATTAAGCCTATGCATTAGTAGATTCTCCAAATTAATAAAATTGATTAAAAAATAATCTTAAAGCATTTAGATGTTTCATGTAAAGAAACAGGTCTATGGTATTTAATATTCCTATTAAAGAATTAAAATAAAGCATTCTGCTTAAAAACCATTTATTGCATGATGTTTTGAAGGCCTATGACTTATGCCTTCCTCTTCAGGCTCTACTGAAATAGGTAGTTCTAAATCAGAACATAACACTTTCGCGACACCAGTTACATCACTTTAGCAAGAGTTATCAAGAAAGAATCTGGTTTGTAGTCATTTATCCTTCCTGTTCTGGACCCCGTGAAAAGCAAAGTAAGTACTATGCAAGGTATTTTTCACGAGGTCTGGAAAAAGACTATGGTGTTGTTTTCATAAAAGTAATATGCCTTTCTCACCGAACTGGTTTAAGAAGTTCTCTCAAAACTGGGGTACCAGGAATTGGTCCAGTACTATCAGGTTTAGCACGTTCTCGCTTTGTGCCTTTATTGGATTGATTACTGTACTCTTGAGTAGTTCGAATAGCAGTTGGTGCAATACCAAATTCTCCAGTATCTTCTTCATCCATAAAATCTTCAGGTCGCTGAACAACATTTCCTGCTTTGCTACTTCTAGTTGACTTAAACTGCTGAGGACGCCAACCATCTCGAGTACCAACTGTATTAAAGTAGCCAGCGGAGAAGCCACCAGTAAATGCTCCATGAAATCTGCGTTTACCATCTGCATCTATTGCAATCTGATCTGCAATAGCCACTGGCTTTTTTCTGGGAAGATTTTCTGTATAAAAACCAATTTTTGTTTTTAAAACACAGTAAATAAAAATACACAAATTAAATTAGATAAATAAATTCAAAATTTATGGAATATTAATTTTTTTTAAGTATTTGATTATTAAAGAAATTATTAACTTGATTTTTTTCAAGTATTTAGCATTATAAGAACATTATATTGTTTGCTAAACACAACTTATTGCTAATTTTGTGCTATTTCTTAACAAGCAATATACTGTTTACTTGTTATTTATTTCATAAAATAGTTTTAATTGTAAATTACTTTTAAGTAGTTCGCAACATTGAATAAATATGATGTAAGTAAATTAAAAATTTTATTAATGCCTAAATTTCTATGAATAAAATAGGTCATACATAAATAAAACATAAGCTAATAAGAAATACATGAATCAATACATGTATTTGTTTAAATAAACAAACCTTCATCTAAAGGTTCCAGTCCAGTGCCATAAGTAGCAAAATCTTCATCACTGTCAGACATCTTACTTTACCGAATAGGTAGAATTTTTGACATTTAAATTTCTTTAACAAATAGTTTTATTTTTTTAATGAAAAAATCACATAGTATACATGCATCTGTGAGGTAAGACTGAAAGAGGTTAAAGCATTATTTACCTAACTGAAAATATCTCATCCTTATCTAAAGCTGCACAAATTATTATTGGCTCCCTGAATTTCATGAATTTTCATTGGTTAATTATTATGTTGTGCACTGCGGCCGAATGCACATGATTGCGATTTTGCAGGTGTAATGTATTATGTACCAAGCTTACACTCCTGGCATATCCCAGCACTAGCGTCCAGCACCAGATATCTAGTTATAAAATATAAATTGTAGAGAAAAATTAGAATATAAGTATTGTAATCACATAGCTATTACAATATATATTTATAGATTGTTTACATGACCACATTTTACTTGCTCATGAAAACAAGACTTAACGAGTAGAACATAAAACATACGCAACCAACACGCAGTCGCAACTACACAAGTGGCCGTTAAATCATTTCCGTTTCCCGCTCAAAACGGAGTTCGGAATGTTCGGATCCTTCTTCAGAAAAGTGTAATGACTGAAAGTTTGGTAAGTAAAATGTAATAATATAACAGACTACAATTTTTTGTTATGTTAAATTAATATTTTACACTGCAAATTCTTTCGTCCGTACAAAAATTTTACATGTGTTCAATGAGCTTTTACCTAATCAATTTTGTTCTGTTCTAAACTGATGTTCATACCACGTGGCACAGTAATGTCTTTTTTAAAAGAATAATAAATTTAAAGAATTAATTTTAATAAATTTAAAATTTATAGGTACTTCCTTGGGTTGAAAGTCAATGGTTTAAGTGTAGAAAAAATAAAAATGGCTTCAAGAGAACGTCGTAGTGTTAGGTTAATAGATAATGAGAAACGTGCAGTTGAGAATGGTAAGTTCACAGTTAGAATTGGTTTGAAAATTGTAGATATCCTAAGTACAGTGTGATGATAAAAATTATTATTTTAATTCAAAAGGATTAAAAAGGACAACGAGAAGATGCTCCATGCTTGCACCAAGTAGCATTAAGATAAAATTGAATTCTGAAGATATTTCTAAAGATCTTGAAAAGTCAGATGATGATACTTCAAGTCCTGAACGTCGATCTCTCGGTAAAAATAACGATTCTCCTTCAAAAAATAGTTTAGTACTTGACAAACGTGTACTTATAAAAATAAAACGTTTGAATACAGGGGAATATAAAATTGACAACAATGAAAAACCAAATTCAAAATACAGCACTGTTGAAAATAAATCATCTGATACTCCAAAAAGACCCAGACATCTTCGTGCAATTAAGCCTAAAAGCTATAAAGAAGAGGATTTAAGAGAAAATATGCAAAAGCAAAGTTCAATTTACCTAGAAGCCATACCCATAAATAGAAGTAGAAGAAAATCGACGTATAAGAATAGATACTCAAGCAATGAAAATTTAGATCAGAATGACCAGGAATTTGAAAATGAAGATGAAATTAATGAAAATGAAAAAAGGCGTAGTAAAGCTGCAAATACATTAAAACAAATACCAAAAAAAAAATTTAATACTCCATCAAAACAATATAATAGAATTATGAACCAACAAACACCGAGAAGTTCTAAAAAAAATTCAGATCTATCGATGTTTTCACCTTCAAAAGCCATAAAGACATTAAATATAGATGATTCTAATAATTTCACTCGTAAAAGTCACCGAAGATCTAATGTTGCAAAAGGTACACCTTTGACAGAATTCAATCCAAATGTAAATGCGGCGACAAAAACATCTCGATCTGCTGAATCTATTTCTATAGATCCAGATTATTCTGAATTATCTCATGAAAATTCTGAAAGCTCTGAAGAGAATGAAGAATCAGATGGCTCAAATTTTGCATATGTTAGTGGAACGGATTCTAGTGAAGAAGTGTATAATCCAGGTGGAAAACAGAAAAAAATGAATTTAAATACTCCAAAGAAAAAACCATCAAAGCAATTTTCAAAAGTATCAATGGAAACACCAACTAAAGCATTGTCACGATTAAGCCTGAGAAATGCAAGTATTGTTAAACCTAGTACTCCATTACAAGAAGCACGGATGAAACTTCACGCCAGTGTTGTCCCGAAATCATTACCTTGCAGAGAAGAACAATTTAATGATATATACTCATTTTTGTATGCCCGATTGTCTGACTCGAGTGGAGGGTATGAATTCATTTTAAGTTTAAACTTAATCTATAAATGAATATTGATTTTTATTTATAATAAATTTAATTGATTATAGTTGTATTTACGTAAGTGGTGTACCTGGAACAGGAAAAACTGCTACAGTCAATGAAGTAATACGCTGTTTGAAAAAATCAATGGATGCACAAAAACTTCCTAGATTTAAATTCATAGATATTAACGGGATGAAGCTATCAGAGCCACGGCAAGCTTATGTACAAATATTGAAACAGTTAACTGGGCAATCTGTGGCCTGGGAAGAAGCCCATCGCCTTCTGCACAATAGATTCACTAAATCAAAGCCTAGTGAAACGACTTTACTGCTTGTTGATGAGGTACTTCATTTGTCATATATATGTTTAAGATATATTGCAAAGAGTTTATAAAATAATTTATATTTTTTAGTTGGATCTTCTATGTACAAAACGTCAAGATGTAGTTTATAATCTTTTAGATTGGCCAAGTAAATCAGGTGCCAAGTTAGTTGTTGTCACAATAGCAAACACAATGGATCTTCCTGAACGAGTTTTAATGGGTAAAGTTACTTCACGTTTGGGCTTGACTAGACTAACATTTCCACCTTATAATCACAAACAACTGGAAGAAATTGTTGTATCAAGATTAAAAGGTTACAATACTTTTAGTGGTGAAACTATTCAACTTGTAGCTCGGTATGTATCTAGATAATAAAACATTAGTAATAGTTTTTATAAAATATATTGAAACTTTTTTTTTAAAATAAAAAATAATGAATAATATTTATTCTGATTAATAAATAAATTTAAAAAAATCTAATTTTATAAACATAAAATTTTTTAGAAAAGTTGCAGCTGTTTCTGGTGATGCTCGCAGAGCTTTAGATATTTGTCGAAGAGCGACTGAAGTTGCAGAAACTAATAATCGTGAAATGGTTTCCATGCCTGATGTTAAAAAGGCCATAGATGAAATGATTGCCAGTCCCAAAATTCAGGCCATTAAGCACTGCTCCGACTTCGAAAAAATATTTCTTCAAGCTGTTTGTACAGAAGTCAATCGTACTGGAGTTGAAGAAGTGGTATTTGAGAGAGTTTATGATCAATTAGAAATGCTTTGCACATTTAACGGTAAAAAAAAATTTTTCTTTTATTCTTTAGTTTTAAAAGAAAATTTCATATAAAATTATTTACTCATTATTACAGGAGAAAAAGTACCCAATGTAACAGAGGCACTGGAAATGTGTGCTAGATTGGGTTCATATAGATTACTTTTATGTGAGCATTCAAGAATGGATATTCATCAAAGATTATTGTTAAATGTATCAACAGATGATGTTTCTTTTGCTTTACAAAGTATCGAAAATTAATCTTATTTTCAAATCGCTGTAATCATAATATTTGTAAGTATTTTTCATTAATTTATTTCTTGATGTTTTATGAAAGTAGAGTCTTGAAGATAATATTGTATCCACAAAAATTAATGAGTTCTGTGACTATTTTTAGTATCTGTTATTCTAAAAAACGTTATCTAAATTTCTGTAAACTTTTAGTATTAGTATAAACAATTAATATAAGTATAAATAATTAGTATATGTAAAAAATGAAAATATATAAGCTCTATGTCTATTTTTTACAGAATATCTGTGATACTGGTTATGTCTAAGATGTGTTTCCACATATGACCAAATAATAACTTTGGCATATAATGTAAATACTTGTTCTAGTGATAAAGATGAAACAATCAGATTATAACAAACAGATCAACAATGCATGCCATTTTATTTATCGCTCAACATAATAAATCAGAAAGTCTGAAATTGTAAGATAAAATGCTGTTTATTGTATTGCTATTTATAAATGTGTAAGTGTCATAGATTACTATTACTATTGATTTATATTTATTTAAAATTTTTTCTTCAAATTATTTTTAATAAAAATATTTAAATATAGATTTATTAATGTATTTTTTATTGTATTATTTTACGTAGACATACAATAACAATATTTTTAGTTAAATCGTAAATTTTTTTAATTTAATGTAAGTCTCAGAAAACACGCACTTAATAAATATCTATTATATTTATTAAGTGCGAAGATTTATATTTTGAACCTCATAATAAAAAAACACTGAACATCTAAAGCTAACTATTAAAGCTACTATTAATTTACAAATTAAATAAACCATATGATTTAATACTATTTGTAATTGAAAGATGATTAAAGGAAATTTATACTAATTTCTTATTTATTTATTATGTACAAAGATGCTAAAAAATAATCTACTTCATATTTAAAAATAGTAAAATGTTCAACTATTATCAGAATCAATATGATGAAATAAGCAACCACCAAGATCTCTGAATGCCATGATTACATTCACTGTATTTGCTATCTGTATAATTAAATAAAATACTTGATGTAATTTATTGTGTTGAAAGAGTTACAATAAATTTGTTTATTTCTCTTTCAGGATGAATTTAATTTTTGTAGCATAGGGTTCATAATATAATGCATAGAGAGAATTGTAGTATAAAGATAGATTGAATTCATTTCTAAACTCAGACAATCCTGTGCCAATTAGAGACAGCTATTGTATCTTATGGTATGTTTCGATTCTGATTTTTATTTAAATAAATTATTCTTTATTATGTTAAAATCATAATGATGACATAAGCAACCACCAAGATCTCTGAATGCCATGATTAAATTCGTTGTATTTACTATCTGAATAATTTAATTAAATTCTCATTAAAGTTTTTTTCTACATAATCTGTTGTAATAACTTTTCTTTTTTATTTATCTTTCAGAAAATCGAAAATCTTTCTGTTATATACAGTGAAAGAGAAGAATTCACATCAATTAGCCAACACAAATAAAAATCTTAATCATCACTCAACGGAAAGGATAAACGAATACATTTTTGAGTAAAAGACTTCTAGAGAGTAACTAAGGTATATTTTGATTCTAAACTTATATTTAATAGAAAAAACTTATATTTTATTATGAAAAAAGAAATGATGACATAGCAACCACCAAGATCTCTGAATGCCATGATTACATTAATTGTATTTGCTAATCTGAAAAAAATCATAAAATTACTCTAAAAGTTTTTTGTGCTTTATATGTTGCAATAATTTTTTTTCTTTTTTAGCATCAGTAATGGGAACTGCGTGTAAGAGAACAATTCACATAAATTGAAAAACATGAAAGTTCTGAGCCAAGGATAGAATAATACATTTTAGAGTAAAGGATTTCTATCACATTAAGGTATGTTTTGATTCTAAATCTTTTTTTAATACAAACTTGCATTTTATTTAAAAAACTGATGACATAAGCAACCACCAAGATCTCTGAATGCCATGATTACATTTGTTGTATTTGCTATCTGAATTCTTTGATAGAATTATTATTAGGGTTCTTTGTACTTAATCTGTTGCAATAATTTTTCCGTTTTTTTTTTGTTTCAGAAACGGCAAAAAATTATGTTATCGACCGTTCGCCGTAAAATAAGAATACGCACGAGTCTCAATACCAAAAAAACTCATGAGTGTTATTCAATAGAATGCATAGATCTGTACATTTTCATTGGCCAGAATTACGAGTATGTTAAGGTACATATATATATATATATATATATATAGCAAATTAATTACAATATTCTTTTATTTTATTAAAATTTTAATGATGAAATAGCAACCACCAAGATCTCTGAATGCCATGATTACATTAGTTGTATTTGCTAATCTGAACAAATTGATGAAATTATTGCTAAAGTTTTATGTG
>UELV01096713.1:0-10314 GCA_900490015.1 Megastigmus stigmatizans | reverse complement strand
CCCCTGCGGGACCTGGCCGAGAATCAACTCGCAGGAAGACCCTACGGGGCAACGAGTTTCCGAGACCCAGACTAGTGGCACGTCTCCCCGTTTCGAACGCCGCCTCTCAAGCGCCCCTGCGAGGGACTTAAGAGGTAGGTCATGCAGGCCGCTCCAGGGATCTTCGATCCCCACGGAAGCCTGGACCAACGCGGGTGGAGGGTTCCCCACTTCTAGGCCCGACGACATCGGCGGCGGCTCAACCGCGAGAGTGGGAGGCGGGCAGCTACCCTATATAAGGAGGGACAAGCTGCCATGGATTCATTCGGTCTCCGGCTGCGAGACTACGAACATTGACTCCCGCATCGGGGAAGCCGCGAAACCCATTGTATCGAAAGCGGGTGAGGTACCGCTGCAGCCTCCTACTGCCCTCCGGCCGCGCAAGCGACCCTAGGCGTAACGAGACTCAGCGGTTAAAGCATAACCGACGAAGGCAGGGGCGGCCACGGCCTTCTCGAAGGCTCGTCACCCCCGCCACCCTTGACTCCTTGGAGACTGTCTCTTCGGGAGAGGGTAGTCGGCCATTATGGCCAGACTTGACTTTTCCGGAGTTGCAGCTGTCCAGCCCCAGCTCCAGCGACGGCGAGTACCCCGCTGTGCAGGTGCGCAGCGTCGTGGTCGCAGTGAAGCCCTCAGTGGCTTCCCCAAAGCTCCCCCCCACCAGTCCGGAACGGACTGCCCCGACTGTCGGCAGCACCGGTGAACAGGATATCCTCGACCTGGACTGCCCGACGAACTTGGAGGAGTTCAATTCGGTGGGGGTAAGAGTGCCCACTCGCCCCGCTCTATTGCGGCGGCCAGTACGCCCACCTCTCGCGGAGACCCCGGGACACAGGCAGCGGAAGTTCGCGCTTCCGCAGCTGCGTGACCCGCGGAAGCTCGCAACTGCTAGGAGGAACATCCTGGGAGGAGTCGCCCCAATGGGACGCAAAACCATTGCGTACGAGACAACGGTACTACCTCGCAGCCGCAGCGTCAGCCGGAGGCGCGCTTTGTAAAGGCTACAGCCGCGCGCTCCGAAGAGCCCGGAACGGCGAACACCTCCCCGTTTCAGGCTACCTTAAGCCAATTAAGGTTTTCCAATCGGCCCTTTTCAGGCCCCCTAAACGAACACAAACATAAGCTCCATTCCTCACTCTCCCACTCCACAGACAGCTGAGGATGATAACAAAATCTTATCTATTGTATGCGCTGTGCCTGATGTTACTCCATTTATTTTATAAATCACTTTATTATTTACCGCATATAGCTATTCTTATCGTGTCATCTTTCACGACTGATTCATTTATTTTGCACTCCTTGGTATCTATTCGTTCGACGGGCTCGACTGTCTCTGCACATGTCGAGCCTCTTGGGAGTTTAAATCTATCCCTTGTTCAGTGCGTTGTGCTACATTTGTATATACATGTTCTTTTGATGATGAGCGTTTGGATGCGTAACATGGGCCTTGCTGACGCCGATTATTCCAGCGCTGTCTCGCCGTGTGTAATTTGACACTCCCCGGTCATGACCTGGCTGCCCGCGCTGTCTCTGCGCGTGACCTACATTTGCTTCCGTTGCGTTAGCGTTATTATCCTGGGCTGGTGGCACCATTTGTATACGCTTATTCTTAAGTGCATTTATTAAAATATAGCATTTGCTAAATTCGTGGCCCGGCTTGTTGCTGAATTCGCAGTTTTCATCATACTTCTTCTTCCGGCAATATTTTTCCAAATGACCATTTCCATTACAATAATTACAAGTTTCGATGGTTCGTGCTATCCTTACTGCAGCATTTTGAGTGTATAAATTATCTTTGTGCTCCTGCACTTGATCCGCATATCGATCTTCTTCGTATTCCGTGTAAAAATTGTCTTCCTCTAGTGCATTTGGTGTATCATAATGTGATTGAGGGCTATATGGCTGCTGCATTTGCATTTGGTTTGAGGTTGCCATAAAACAATTTGTAGCCCTTGGCTGAAACTGTTGTGAAGAAGGCGGATGTCTTGCGTATCCAGTAAACTTTGGTTTCAGAGTTTCGGATAATGCTATTGCTTTGGCTATCGCATTAACTAGATTTTTCGGCTTCTCATTTTGTACGCGATATTCCGGGGGATCATTGAGCTCTGCTAGGAAGAATTGTAATGCTTCGCGTTTAGCTGTTGCTGTATGATATTCGTAGTCGATTCCGTCTGAATCGATCGTACTTTCGATGGCTAATAGGCGTCTATGCAAAAGTTTCTGCGTTCTCAAGCCGCAATCCGCTACTTGTTCTCCTGACCTTTGGCTGAGATTATACATCTGTTCTCTAATTTCTTACAGTCTGAAGACGTATCTGAATTTGCGTGTCAGATCTTGCAACAGATTTTCGATCGAGCTATTATCTATAGCCCTAACGTCGTATGCTTCTTGTGCTTTGCCTTTTAATTTTCGGGCAATGTAATGAACGATCCAATTTTCTTCTATGTTTCTATACCTATCCGAAAAATCTCTACAGATTGATACAAACTGAGCTAGTCTGTCTGGCCCTCCGCTGTATTCCGGAATGAAAATTTTCCGTTTGATTAAATGTTAACGTGTTATTCGCGGGGGCTGAACCAAAACCTACGGGCCTCCTGGTGGGTCGTTTGTCTAAACTAGGTGTGTCAGAAAATACTTCAGCTGAGGGCCCTTGTTGAAAGGCCTCAGTATATGTTGGTCGAGCGGTACCTAAGTTTTGCATATTTTGTAACGAGTCTAGTCTGTCTGAGTCGTTCCTAATCGTCCTGCCTGTAGCCGTATTCGGCGGAGGTACGACCGTCCAATAGCATCCGGGTGGCAGCACTGGTATTGTGTCCAAACCGGGTCGAAGGTTTATAATACATGACTCTCCCTTTTCTGTTTTTATCTCGCCCATTGGAGATTCGACCCTAAACATCATATGTGTCGGCTCTGTGATTCTGCTGTCCGTCACATCATATAAACTAGAGAAATGTGTGTTCTCTGGTATTGTGTTTTTGTGATTTGCCATGTCTTTCTTTGACTAACGCGCAAAACGCGAAAAAATGCTGCGTTTCGGAATAATGCTGAAAGAAATAGTTATCGCACATTAACGCGATAATACAATAAAATATTTTGCTGATTTCAACACCCACTTAACATCAAATGTCGACTCAAACGTTTTAAGTTACGCGAGTATTTTATTAATGTTATTAAGTGTTGAATATTCAAAAATATCTAGCAATATACTCTTGCTAATTAAAATTGCTGAATAATTCTTTTAATTAAAAATTCGATAAATAATTTTATTTAATAATAAAAATAAATAAGGGAGACAAAATCCTTATTTATCCTTTATAGATTTAAATCTATAATTCTTTTTTACGTTAATATATTTTACGGAATCGCAAGTTCAATTGAGTTACCTTTCCGTTCGTGAAAGTCTACCCACGGTAAAAGGGACAAAATAATATTATATAGTGAGAATATAAAATCCACTTACCTTAATAGGACCAAGACGATCAGCAACCAGAATTCGGCGATCCTTGACATCCTCTCAGATAGTGGGCCCTTGGACTGAATGGTCTTCCTGCAGTGAATTTTTACCGCGATACACGATACACGAACGCGAATTCTAACCTTGGCGCTCACTGGCGATAACCCCACACTTAGCACCAAATTTCTTATTTTACGTCCAGAAGGGACGTAAATAATTATTATTTAAATTAGATATATATATAATTTATGTGGTACGGTTACTGTCTCAATTGGATATCTTTAGTATCAAATTGTTTATCGTGAGGTTGGGTTAGAATTATAAGTCAGAGTCTTTTAGTTTAAACGTTAATCGTTTATTAAAGACTACCCGAGAGAGATCGCCTATACTTGACATGTCTACTCGAGGGACTCTGACTGTGATGGGCTCAATCTGCTCGATCTGCCTCTGATTGAAGCTTAAAATGGATTGATTAATGTGTCTCTCTGGATCAGGCAGGATGCCTCTGTTCCTGCCGAAAATCCAGAGAGGTGGTAAAGATAAGTGTGTCAGGAATCCATCGAGTAATGACAGATCAGCGCGTGAAGCAATCAGCTGCGCTTAGTAGCTGAGCTGAACGCCTGGCGCGCGAAAAATATGCTATTTAGGTGTGTGTGGCCGACCTTTGAAGAATGCGATCTCTGTGCTCTTGCGTATAGCCAAAGCTAAAGAGATGTTTCAACAGAGGTCGGTATGTGAAATGAAATGTAGCAATGAATATACGTTTCGGGACGTAACACATTTATTATTTAAAGATTGTTAAGGCTCGTTCCAAAGACTCAATTCATCTGATACCTGATCTGTGATGACAGTATGAATGTTTAAAGGGAGTTGGTTTGGAGACAGGAAAATTACAAAAGGAATCAGGCTACAGTAGCAGCTCTTTACATCATGTGTGTAACTATGTGCTGGTGCGTTGACAAAATAGTTTTGAACTTTTGCATTATGCTAGTGCATATAGAATTATAAATATTTTAATGTATCACAAGTGACAGTTTATAGTGAGAAAAGTTGAAACTGTAAATCGACTAAAAAAATTTGTGTTTTTTTTCACAGTTATGAGTTTTAATATAAATGCAAATAGTCCAAGGTGAATAATGGCCAAATGCTGTATAAAACAAATAAGTAGTTATTACATCTTGTAAAAAAAAAAATAAATTTATGTTGTTTTATCGAGGAACTGATCAGCGACAGCTATGGCACTTATCTCGCTGTTTTTTCATGTTTTTAACTATTTTAACTATTTTAACTATTTTAATTATTTCAACTATTTCTATAAATTGCTGTAACTTTCGTATTATTGTTTATCCCATTACTATTCAGTTTTCTATAAGTAGGTATTTGTTCAAAGAATATTTTAAGCTTCGAACCAAAAATTTTAATCATGTCGTACCAAAGATCCTAAAGTTTGGATATACGCTTAAATGGTGTAATATCCAAAATATGGGAAAACTATTATATAAATAGACAATTTTAATGTATTCTACCTATTATTTATAAACTTTTTCTCATATAATGTTATATACAAAAAATTTCAAGTTTTTGAGTAATTGAGCCATAAAGATGACTTTTTTGTCAAAAAATTAAAATTTTTCAATTTTTCATGGTGCAATATTTTTGGAATGGTTGGGTCTTTTCGCTCAAATTTGGCCTTTAATTTAGCCTTTTTAGCCTTTAATTTAGCCTTTACCCAAAAAGAAATATTAATATATATTGATAAATAATATAAGAGAGATACTATATGACTTCAAGCAAAAATACTATAAAACGATTATAATTTTGATACGAGTAAATTATAATCCAAATATAATTTTGCCACAGTATTTTGGCTTGATTACGTGAAATTATAAAACGAAACTTTTATTTTATATTTATAAAATAATATCAATATATACAATATACGTATGACAATAAAGTATTCCAAATATTTCTTGAAAAAAAGGACGACAGAAACATTGCGTCTGTACGAGCACATATCAGGTTGTGCTGTTAATGGTCGTACTATCTGTTGGCATCTACCTTAAAGTAATATTGCATAATTGGTTCTTTGATGACATTACATTATTAATATAAGCGCATGTCTTCAAATTAAAATTTGATCATAAGATGAATTACTGTATTTAATATTTTTATTTATATCTTCATAATAATTGATGTATAAATTGCAGTCAAATTAATACAGATTTTGTGGGATATGTCTAAATCATAATAGGGTCATGATCGTACGATCAAAAATTCTAAATTTATTAATATTCATTAATATATAGTAGTAATTTATTTATACGCTCATCAGTTCAGTAGCAAAATAAAACTAAAAATTAATTTTATTTTATTTTAAACATTCCGTTACATTTTTTAATTAAATTAAAAATCATTTTATTTAAATGTAGAATGCGAAATTAAAAGCTCGTGATATAGCTTGTCAAAATGCTACTTCCTCGCTGTTGCCACTGCCTAACTACTTGAATTTGTTCGGACAGAATGAACTTCCACAGGGGTGTTCCACATGATTATAGAAGTGTTACGTCCGGAAGGGATGTAAATAATTGTGATTATATAATTGATAATATAAGGGATGTAAATAAATAATTATAATTCATCGCGTGCCTCCAAAAGTGTGCCGATTCGACTCTGCTGACTTGCCGATTCAGCATCGTCAGCAAGAGCACTGACCTGATTCTTGCTCTTGTAATCATACGAGCCCAAAACCAAACGTGGATAGAGATTGACAAATTTACCACCACGTCTCCATCTAAAGCGAGCCATTAAAAAAAGGACGCAACATCGCGGGTATATTGCCTTTTCTTGTGTCATCGTTTTCTTGTGTCATCATGACCGCGAGAAAGTTATACAGGGTGTTCAAAAAGTATGGATACGGCATGATTTCCTAAAAACTATGAGTCGTAGAGAAAAATGTTGAAAACACAGGTTTAGGATATTTCCCTGGCTAACTGAAGGCGACCTTGTATTTGACCTTGACCCTAAGTTCCAAGGTCATTTGAAGGTCAAGTCTATTTTTTTCAATGAGACCCTGTATTTTTGATATCGGAAATGAATAGAGCGGAAAATTTTATATTCAGATATGTTCTTGGCCATTTCAATAATTTTACCTTTCAAGGTCATGGTAAAGGTCAAATAAAAGGGATAGTATAATTATTCGAAAAGTAATAATAGAAGAGAAGAAGCAAAACAACTGGTTCATTGAATTCTTCCTCAGCTATCTGACGGTGATCTTAGATTTGACCTTAACCCTGACCATCAAGGTCATTTAAAGGTCAAGTCAATTTTTTCAATGAGACCCTATATTTTTGACCCCGGAAATGAATATTGTGGAAAATATTACTTAATTTTAAATTTGGCGTCAAATCCGTATCAAAATCAGTGATCACGAAGAGCCTTTACTGCAGATTTTTGGACAGATTCATGAAGTTCGAATGGCCGACCGCTATATTGCTTCGCTATTATAAATATCTCGAATTTTCCCGTTAATCCATATCATTGACTTCTTAAATCTTCAAATGTAATTTATTACGAAAATCCAAGGAAAATGTATTTCTTTGTACAAAACATATTGCATGCTACAGAGATGCAAAACAAAATACCCTTATGATTTGAATCAATTTTCTATGAGTTTTTTAATTTTCATTAGACCGTTAAGGTTTTCGAGAAAAAATACATGTTTTTCTTCTAATGAAAAAACCTATCATTTACATCAATAAGAGTATTGATAGGATTTTTCGAATGTCGTAATGTTTTGCTATTCTGAATTTAATAATAAAATATTCCTAATGTATACCGGAAAATATTGTATATGTAAAATAGCTTTGAATTCTTGTGAATCTTCGTAGAGCAATAATTTTAATTTTTGCAATTTTAATTTTAGCAGCCCTATTCATTTCCGGGGTCAAAAATATACGGCCTCATTGAAAATATAGACTTGACCTTCAAATGACCTTGAAGGTCAGGGTCAAGGTCAAATCCAAGATCACCGTCAGATAGCTGAGGAAGAATTCAATGAACCAGTTGTTTTGCTTCTTCTCTTCTATTATTACTTTTCGAATAATTATACTATCCCTTTTATTTGACCTTTACCATGACCTTCAAAGGTAAAATTATTGTAATGGCCAAGAACAAATCTGAATGTGAAATTTTCCGTTCTATTCATTTCCGATGTCAGAAATATAAGGTTTCATTGAAAAAATAAACTTGACCTTCAAGTGACTTTGGAACTTAGGGTCAAGGTCAAATACCAGGTCGCCTGTAGTTAGCCAGGGAAAATCCTAAACATCTGTCTTCAACGTTTTCCTCTACCACTCATGATTTTCAGGAAATCATGCCGTATCCATACTTTTTAAACCCCCTGTATATCATTTTGTGTTGCATACTCCGGAAAGGGCCCGTCGAGGAAGCGACGTTTTCATCCTCACCAAAACCTACCTGGATACAACCGGAAAGCTTTCAAGATAGTTCGCCGTTTGAAAAAGGAAACCTACTACTTGTATAGCGGACCCTCATGCATCCAACTACGTCTAAAAGAAGATCCTCGTACATGGCACGGCAACATAACGTGGAGAGGGGCGTCGTCACCAACCGATAGAGTCAGAGGCTGATGCTTAAAACTTACTTGTAAAAAAGTAATGAATAGAATTCATCGTTCATCATCGAATACATGAAGTTTAAATTCAATACTACTCTTCTTTTGTAAGGTGGACTGCTTAAGTTCATATACAGTTCCTTAAAACCTTACGCATAGAGTATAAAAGGAAAATAAATACTTGGTGAAATGAAGGATGATATAAAAATGTTGGAAAAATATATATATAGAAAAATAAAAGATGCGTTTCGCCCCGGATTACTTGTTGGGCTCATCAGTTAGATGAGAAGTACCCTACCTAAGACGCAAATGATATGCCAGTTTGGTGTTCTCTATATAATCTGATCTGTTAAATGTTCTAGTGGGAGCTGAAAAATAGACTTCCATCTACTTACTAAAATTTGTTAACAGAAATAAATTAAGTGCTACAAGGAAAAGTTCCCTTAGGGAAGGTAAAGTATTGATGATAATTATAATTATAGTACATTCAGTTCGGTGTCTTTTATTCTTCTATTCTCGTATATGTATATATAGTTGGTTCTCTGAGAGATTGTGCGAAAAAATTTTGTTTTCTTTCTTTACCATCTGAACGTCTTTCAAAGGACCCCATGAGTGTCTTTGAATTTTTTTAGATTTTTAGAGCCGTACAATAAGAGCTGTGGCACCATACATATGGCCAAAATGAGAATCTTTAGCATTTTTGCCCATTTTCAAGCCTAAATAACTTAAAAACGATGCAATTTAGAAAAAAAGTGATACATACATTTATTTCTTGCAAATTTTCTCAATTTTCAGAAAAAAATTGTTTCAATGTCATTGGAGAAAGTTTGAAGATCATGTTCCCATTTTAAGCCTTAAAATCAGATTTTCGAAGGGTACGATCAGAGCTAATGTTAAGCCAATAGTCCTTAAAGTAGTGTTATATTTCCTGAAATATAGCTGATATAGTCTCAGAATGGTGAAAGAAGTGATTTCTTTGTAAAAATCTATTTTATGACAAAAAACTCCTAAATCAGCTATTATTGCATTCTTTCGTGGCAATAAATTAATTAAATTAACTTGTTATTAGGCCAATATTATTTCTTATGTACACGCATGAAAAATAACTTCCTCTTATAAAAGAACACCCAATAACCAACAATTTAACCATTCCAGACTTTCTCATTCGCATCCGCAAGACCCTAACAGCTACCGGCTTTTTGCTTTAGTTTTGCCAATTTTTCTAACATTTTTTCTTTATCGCTTTTTCAGGTTATTTATAATCTGTTTATCAAAATATAATTTTCTCTTTCTATTAAAATATTTGTTCTGCTAAGGATTATATTAAGAAAATATCTATAAATATTGAGATTAGTTGGTGAAGGTCTACAACGTAGTTCCAAAAATATTAAAAAAATTAATTTTGACATGATTGACTTTAGGGTTAACCAACTATTTCTTTTTATTTAATAATAAACTTTTTAGTTGGATTTTTTACTTATGTCAGCATGGAAACTCTGAATACGTTATAACAGTTACTTATATAATGCTAATATTCTATTTTAGAAGAGGTAAGTTTTTCATTTATAGCTGAATTGATAATTCTAATTTATAAAATACATTTTTGGAGATATGTTGTAGACCTTCGAAAAATAATCTCAATATTTATGGAGATTTTCTGAACATAATCCTTAGCAGAAGAAATATTTTAATAGAAAGAAAAAATTATTATATATTTTGATAAATGCCTAAAAAGGGGCTTCTGGGACCTTTTACTGCGCTTCAGGCAATCGAGATTTATAGGCTTTTTAATGCCACACTCGACCTGCTCACGATTTCAAATTTGCCTTCGAGCGGAAAATTACACACGAGAACATTGCTTGCTGGCTTATATTGGCCTCTGTATGTCTCGTTTCAAGCAGGAATACGAGGGTTGTTCAAAAAGTAAGGTGAGTTTTCATTTTTATCAAAAACTATTTATTTATTCATCAATGTTTATGTTGTCCCCTTCAAAGTAATCCCCCTCAGATATAATACACTTGTGCCAACATTTTTTCCAATCCTCGAAACACTTCTGATAGTCATTTTGTGGTATAGCCTTTAGCTCTTTCAGCGATGCAGTTTTTATCTCTTCAATCGTTGAAAATCGATGTCCTTTCATGGGTCTCTACAGTTTCGGAAAGAGAAAAAAGTCACAGGGGGTCAAATC
>UELV01096709.1:0-17246 GCA_900490015.1 Megastigmus stigmatizans | reverse complement strand
CCTCTAAATACTGTTCTCTCGTTATTTGTTCATTTCTTAATTCTCTTAGCTTACGTCTAACCAGTCTTTTTCTCTCCTTCCATTCCTTATTGTACCATACTCTTTGGCCTAACTCCCATTTTTTCCACTTCCTTACCTCTATTTTCTTTGATTCGTGTATTTTATTTTTTATTTCCTTCCATATTTCCTTCTTTTCTATTTTAACACTTTTCCACTCTTCTAATCTCTTATGATAATGTCTACTCCTTCTTCTGTCCAAACGCTTATTTTTATTTCTTCTTTATCTTTGTTCACTTCTCTCTTTTTACTTTCTCCTTCTATCACAGCTACTAGTGGTAAGTGATCTGATTCACATCTTTCCTCTACTGTTAACCTTATCACTTTTCCATATGCTTCGTTATTTATAATCACATAGTCTATAACTGAATTTCCTCTTTCCTTCCTTAGGTAGATACTTTTTCAGTGTGTTCCATTCTTTCTCATCCACCCAAGTCTCTGTGAGTCCTATGATGTCACATTTCTTTAAAAACTCCCACACCTCACTACATTTATTTTTCACTACTGCTATATTCCAATAATACACTTTTATTCCACTCTGTCTATCTTTCTCTAAGCCGACCCTTGCCGAAAATTTGAACCTTCACTTTATCTTCTTTCTAAATGTTCCTCAAACCTATCCATCTGTTCGTTCCATTTCAACCATTTGCTATTTACACACATTTTCATGTATCCCACTCTAAAGTTACATCCCTCTTGTCTTTTCCTTCTTGCCACTGATCTTATTTTGTTTTGAATTTCTCTTTCTTTCCATGTCATATCGTCTTCAATATAAATTTCTGTTTGACTTAAATTCTTTTTGTTAATCATAACCTCTTTTTTCTTCGCCACGCTCTCTACTGTCGCTATCATTATTTTTCTATTCTCTCTTGTTTTAATATTATATGCCTGTCTAATCTTTGTTTCTACTTTAACTTTCATTTTCAGAAAATTGCTTACTGCATCTTCCAGATCGGCATCTTCGAAATCCACTCCTTTTATTACTATGTTTTCTTTTTTGTTCTCTTTCTTTTCTTTCTTGGTCACGTTCTAACCTATTAATTCTCAAGTGTAACTCCTCTTTTTCTTTTTTCCATTTATTTCTCTCATTCTCGTGTTTCTCTCTCATTAATTTTATTTCCGTCATTATTTCTACCCATCTCTCTTCATTTCTTTTGTCGCTCCTTTCTACAATTCTTTTAATTTCTTTTTTCAGACCTTCTATACTCTTTGCTAGTCTTCCTACTGCATCCTTACTTTCCATGCTCTCCGTCATTTTTGGTGACCCTTGTGACGGCATCTGTGATCTCGTTCCTGACGTCACGCCTTTCGGCCTTCCCATCGCCGGCATATCGTTCTAACCTCTACTCTTTAGACTTCTTATTTTCCTTTCCTTCTCCTCTTATTCTTTTACCTTCTTTAAACTTTAATATTACGCGAGTTGTCAATTTTATTGAGATTGTTATCATTATTTAAATTGTCATTATCATTAGCAGAGTTCGTTTTATTAAAATTGTAGTCATTATTATTCAAATTATTATTATTATTAAAACAGTTGTTATTCTTAAAACCATTGTTACTTTTACTGTGATACAATAAATTGTTAAATTTTCTGTTTTTTGTTATGTCTATTCTATTTTTATATTTATCGTTAGTTTTTCCATAAAAAGTTTCGAACGCGCTGACTAGAGAACTATCACTTTTGTTTATAAGGTCACTTCTGATTTTATTGTAGTTATTTTTAAAAAAAATTGTGTGTATGTTTACGTCAATTATTTCAAAATTCAAAAGTTTTTTATCTTCTCTGCATGTTCCAACCTCTGGTTTTGGGTTGGTTTTGCGGTCTTGGCTGCAATTTACCTTGCGGTTGCCCATTTTCGCAATTCTGGATTACTTGCGGCATTCCGTTCATAGCCGCTACCTCGGGAGTTAAGTCTTGCCATATTATTTGCACTGCCGCAGCTACCGTCTTTTGTTCCTCTGTTCCTGTTACGTTGCTTTTCCGCTACCTTCTACAATTTTGTCTTTTTCTGCGTATTCGTGGGACGACTCTGACTCTTCTCCATCGCGTTGCCTACCTCTGAGCTATCCTCTTCCTCTCTTATGTCCGCTATTTTCGACTCTCTTTGTCTTCTCCTGAGAACCTAAACTTCCCACTTTGCAGAATTTTCGTATACTTCAGGGTGTCATTGATGGTATTGCTCCTCTCTTAACGCTCGATGCTTAACGATTTTCTCTCATCTTCACTGCTGTCAGTCTCACTCATTTCCTCGCTACTCTCTTCCTTACTACCAGACTACTTCTTCTTATTCTTTCTGTCTATAAAGTCGCTTCCTCGCAATTATCTTTCTCGCTATCACTTTCTCTATTTTTACCCCTTTTTTTCTTCTTATTTCTTCGTTTTCATCTCGCTTCTCTTTCTGTCTTCTCTTCACTATATTCTCGCTAGAATCGTCATGCACGCTATCTTCTGTTTCTGATTCCGTTTTTGACTCCTTCTATTGTTTTTTCTTTTCTTTCTCTTTTCGATTATCTTCCGTTCTCTGCCTTTCTTTCCGGTGCGTGCGCTTACTAGACTCTACACTCCTTTTCTTGTTCCATAAACGTTCTTATACCTTCCCACCCTCAAGCTATTATGGTTCGCTATTGTACGCAGTTGCTTGTTGTATTGGATGTTTCTTGTCCTGCGATATATCCACGTTGAGTGCGCTTCTGCTCTAAGTGTGGGAGATCTCTAAGATTGTGAGTCTTCATTTTTCGAGGAGCTAAAGGGCATTGGATATCCTGATATCTGTGCAGCCCTAAGTACGTCTTTTGCGGCAATAGGCATCACTACTTTAGGAGATGTGCTCGCTATTCTTACAGTTCCCAGTGCTTAGCCATTCAATATAACTCTTATTGTGTTCCGGTCTTCCGTTGCACTGACGGATATCCTCTAAGTGGGGTGTTTTGTATACTGGTTTATTTGGCAGTAACTTGCGTCGTTTGGCCTGTTTGTAACTGTGTGGTAGTTACGTCTTTCCGTATGCGACACTCCCGGTCCAATAAGTGCTTATTGCATAATTTGTTTGTACTTAATTGTGAAAAATATGAAGAAGACCGGAAGGTGGTGGCCTGTTGGGTAAAACCTCATCTAAAAGATCATTTAAGACCTATGGAACAGTATGGAGCTTATTCGACAATATTTACATATTTTATGCTTAACGATGAAGAGGAATTTAGAAAATTTGTTGGAATATCTGTACAACAATTTACAAGGCTTTATGGCTTAGTTGAAGGAATACTGATAAGAAGAATTAATGATTAATGATTTAATTATTAATCTTTATTTTAACTTACATTTGCGCGGTAATAAGTATAACTTTTTATTACATTATTTTTACATGCATAACTCTAATTAATAATAAAAAGTAATATATTATATAATCTATAATTTAATATATAATGATCTTTTAGATGAGGTTTTACCCACCATCTTTTGGTCTTCTTCACACTTTTCACAATTAAATACAAACACATTACGCAGTAAGCACTTATTTGTTAATAATATATAATTAAATGGTAATTCATCTTATGATATTTTAATCAGAAGGGTTATGATTTTCAAAACAAATCGTGGGGAAAGATAATGAGTTGGCATTAGTCATTAGCACCTAGTAACTTACAAAGGAATACTAGATCTTCCTAGCTCCGTACGATGTACGGATATCTGCATAATTGTAGACATGCCCTGTGCAACAATTTACAAGGCTTCAAGACTTATTGTTAGTTGAAGGAAGACTCATGAAAAGCTTTGTCCACAAAGCTCATGTTGAATTTATAATTAAATATTAAATCATATTATGATTTTCAAAACAGAAGGGTAATGATTTTCAAAACAAATCGTAGGGAAAGATAATGAGTTGGCATTAGTCATGCATTTAGTAACTTGCCAAGAAATACCAGATCTTCCTAGCTCCGTACGGACATCTACATAATTTTAGACACGCCCAAAGTAACCCGTAATAACTTACATTTAAAAAGCACCTTATTAATTCTTACTTAAGAACTTACGTAAGTAGTTACAAGTTCATAAGCCCTAAACAAACGTAATTTCTTACGTAAAAAATGGTTTTAAATTTTTGCAACTAATTACGAAAACGAAACACCAAGAAAGGGCACCAAATCTACGTGTTCTTTTAAAAGTCTATAGGTGGAATTCCACGCGGACTTTGTCAACAGAGACTAAGTGCAGAGCGCGCATGAATTCCTAATTGTAAGTATCCCGGTAGATTCCAACTGGATTTTCACCTGAATTTCTACTTGAAATATCAGACGAATTTCATTAGAATTTCAGGTGTAATTCACCTGAAATTCACCTGGATTTTTACCTATAAAAGTTCCAAAAACGTAAGGTAAAGTCTACCAGGAATCGATCTGAAAGTCCATGCGGTTCCCACGTGAATCCCCGGTGGATTTCATCTGCATTCCACATTTCAAATTATTCCTATGTTTATAAATTTACTTATAAATTTGTAAATTTATAAGTAAATAAATTTTTACTGTATTTTTTAAACTCAGAAATTGTACATAAATTTTTACATTATAAAAAAAAAATTAATTTTATAAATTTAGAAATAGAGTATGAATTCCACATTTCAAATTTTTGCTCTAATCATAAATTTATAAACTAAGTAAAAATTTATTTATAAATTTATAAATTTATATACATAGGAATAATTTAAAATGTGGTATTCAGGTAAAATCCACCAGGAAATCACGTGGAAAGCGTTAGATTTTATGGATAATTCATGGTAGATTTTACCTGACGATTATGGAATTTTCACAGGTAAAAATCCAGGGGGATTTCAGGTAAATTACACCTGAAATTCTGGTGAAATTCCTCTGAAATTTCAAGTGGAAGTTCGGCTCGAAATCCGGGTGGAATCTACCTGGATATTTACAACTGTTCCAGGTTTGGTTCGTACGATATAATATAGTATTCAGCTCTGTAACTATATAGTATAACTAAAATATATGAAACAAATCTTAACACAAACAATGAATTAGTTTTTATTTAAAAAGGTATAATTTGAAATTATATGAAAATACGAATAAAATGAAATATACATTACAACCCATTAAATCAATCATTAATTAAAAATATCAAAAAATAGGTTTAAGTAACGAAAAGCTCTTCAAAATTTGTTCACTAGTTATTTATAAAAAGGTTATAGCTCAAAAGAAATAAAGATACTATTTATAGGAATATCAATTTTTAAAAAGATTTGAGCTTTATCATTCCTGTTATCAAATATTCTAAGAAATGATTCTAAAGGCTTAAAAATTTAGCTAGTTTGTGTAGCATTCTTAGCAATTGAAATAAAAAGCAAATACTTTGCACACTCTAGCTGCAAGTGCCCGAAACGCATGCTTTGCATAAAGAAAACTAACAGGATAAGTCGTGCACTGCTTACACAGTTGAATACAATATTTTTATGCAATTTTCAGACAAACGTTTTTTTATCGACACAAAGCTTCCGTTTTAAGGAAGCAAATCACATTCATAGCTGCGGCATCTCTATACCCAAACTTTTTTAATCAATTATTAAGTCAGGGGCTCAGAAATTAAATCATGCTGTTGTATTTTAATTTTTTATTTAATCTCTGATCAATCAGCATAATTTATAAAATAAATTATTTTTATAATTTAAATAAAAGATTTTATTATGTAAATAGATTCTTTGACATACTTGAAATATTATTCAAAATTCTCATTCTTTTTTTCAAAGTGAATGTTATACTAAGTTATTTTAGATATTATTTTTATTGATTTTTATGCAAAATGTATTAATATTAATATTAAAACACATTATTTTTTATCACAGTTTTTCCTTTAAGGTTTAAAAAAATTACAATTAATTTATGATATATTAATTTAAGGTCACACTGTACATAAATAGACATGTGTATAATTAATATTTTTTATTTAGTGAGCAGAGGTTCACTACCTGCTCTAACAACATTTTTAGACAGTACTAAATAATTATCTGATTGTTGAAAACACATCCTGTCTGAATTTGTTACTCTGTCTACATTTTCTTTTTTATCGGTTTTAAGCAATACATCATTTAAACACACGCTATTTAGACTTACAGAACTATTCGAAAAAATTGCTGTAGTCAGATTTTGATCATTTGGGTCGCTATATTCTTTAGATGCAGCTTTTTTATAATTTGTTTTCTTCTGCTCTATTATGTTTAATTCTATATGTGTATTTATGAGATCACACGCATGACCCAGGATAATCAAACTTATCAGTACTCGCAATGTTACAAGTACCAGGTAAGCTAAAATCAAAAGTAAGATATTGGCCAGCTTTGTTGATGGAGTCAAAGTTGCATATAGTACCCGGGCAATAGCTACTCCAAGTGGAAGTGGAATAAAACCCATGCGTCTCGCTACCAAATCTGATGGATCAGAAAAAGCTGTTTCTTGTCTTGTTTGTGCCATATCATATGCCAAACTTACAGTATATTCTCTATAAACAGTTGAGTGTAATTCATTGAAACGTGTTATGAATGCATGCTTCACCTGTTCATAAATTTTTTAAAATTTGTTAATTAGTTACAAATTTATTTAATTCATTTGTTATTAGAATTTAAAAGCATACCCAATCCACTACAATTTCTGCAAATAAAAGCGATATGCAATCAGGAAGTAGAACAGCTAAACGATCTGGACGCCAAGCATATTCTTTCATGGTTTGTAATGTCACAGCTAGAAGTAACATTGTTAAATGAAAGCGTTCCCGTACATCGCTACATGATAGTTGGAATAGATTATTTTTGTCAAATTTCTTGAATACGGATCCTTTTAACTCAACAAACTAAAAAATTGTTTGATTACACTTTTATTTTATTTATAATGAATACCTCATATTTTTATTCATTTTTTTCAGAACTTACATTGTTTGACATCATAATTGTCAGAAGAGCCTTATTACTGCTATTTATAGCAACATTCAAAGTTGTTGCTTGAAAGAGCACCAGAATACTGTGCAATACTATTCATTCTGTAAGGTAATAATATCTGTTGCTACATGCTGTAGTGAAATGAAAATATCATATAACATTTACTTGAAAAGAAAAAAAGGATACAAACATATGTAATAGCAAATAATAAGTGTGGTAATGTTCCAAGGTGTTGAGAAGGTGTAGAATCAGTTTTAGATCTTGGTTCTGTAGCAGTCCAAAGCAATGCATCTATTGTATCTTGACCAAAGGCACTAAAGAGGCGGTCTCCAACTTCTAACATGTTGTAAAAAATGTAAAGTTTAATAACTGATTGACTTTTTACCAAGTGATACATCATGGAAGTATCTACTTTCCATGTCATAAGCCAGCAGCCTAACACGACAACACCTTTTAACAGATCACATATTTCTGCAGGTCTTAAGAGCTTCTCATTTTTCTTTCTAACATGCTTCTTTCTAAAATAATTTGAATGATTAATTTTATAATATAATAAAGCATATTATAAATTAAATAGATTACCCTAAACAATTTTTTAAAGGTCTTGTTATGACAGCCCACAATGCCATAACAAATCTTAATGGTAAAAATGTGTAAACAAACAAGAAAGAATCAACGCACTGAAAAACATTAAATAAATGAATTTATAACTTACTTTTAAAGTATACAATAAAATAAGCATTTGGATTTATCTTACTTGAAAGAAACCATAGGTCATAAATTTTTCAACTTCTCTTGGTATTTTCATAAATGAATAAATTTTTTCTCGTCTTGCAGAAAATCGTTCTTCATCGTGTTCCAGCTGATACCCACGAGTCAGTTCTGTTTGCAAAAATTGTTTTAGGGATACTGAAAGAATAGTTAATAATGTTATGGTATTGAATAACATGCACTATTAAACGTTGAGCAACATTAATAAATTTAGAATCAGCATACTATTTTTTTTCATAGGTATTGATTTTTTATTAAAAAATTGTAATGTTTCGTATTCAGGATTAACAGCTTCAACTCTAGCACTGTAATTTTTATCTTTAATCGAATTCC
Source organism: Megastigmus stigmatizans (assembly GCA_900490015.1). Taxonomy (NCBI): domain Eukaryota; kingdom Metazoa; phylum Arthropoda; class Insecta; order Hymenoptera; family Megastigmidae; genus Megastigmus; species Megastigmus stigmatizans. The sequence continues at coordinate 9,153 of UELV01096709.1, read as the reverse complement.
TGAAGCGTAAAGGTTTATTAAACGAATAATCTTGATTATTTGACTCCGTTCTACTTGACATGTTGCTTTGTCAGCTGTCGCCTGTCGCTTAATTAATTTGTTTCCATTGGTGATCTTGTTTACCTACACCCTGCGAACTGAGCATATGGTTTAAATTATTTATATAAAATAATAGACCAAAATAGTTAAATGTAATTTGCTCGTTAAAACGCCGTAAATAAAAAAAATTCCGCGCATTTTAAATCGGAGTGTCATGCCAGGATATTTCCGAAGGCTTGCATCTTTAAAAATATTACAAATTCAAAAAGTTCTTAAGGCCTTACACACGAGTAAATGGAACAAATATAAGAAACGAATATAAGAAAAATGCATTAGCTACTATATCTATATATGTGAGTAAAAGGAAAAAATATAAGTAATTAAACTTTTGTTCCTTTTCCTCGTATATATATAATAACGAATGTATTTTCTTGTGTTTTATATTTATTCCTTATATATATTTGTTTCTGTTCCTTTTTTTCGTGCATAGAGCCTAATAGGCGTCCATAAATTTAATACTCAAGGTTATTATACAAAAATATGAATTTGGTATATTGATAGCGCCTAAAAGATTAAATGAAAAAATAAATGGTTTTAAATGATTTGTTTACGAGAGAAATTTCATTTAAAAATTAAAACCATATTACTGCTTTACAGACATGCGGTACGCTGGTAGGCACCATTGTAAATGAATGAATTTATCCGATTTCGAAAGGTAAATTGATACCTAGACATTAATTTGCTTAATCCGATAACCTTTTCCAATTAATTCTCTCGGTCTTCATTTTCCCGGAAGAAAATCATGCATTCTTCGATAACTCCATTAATGAAAGGTATTTTTACAAATTCTCATCGTAAAAGCTTCGCTCCAAGTTTCCTCTGATTAGCTCCATAGTCAGATTTCAAAAATAATCTACAGTTTCATCGGAAAAGCATGAAAATAGTTTCGGTAAAATTTATTGTGCTATTTATTGTACGAAAGTACGCGGTACATGATACACGGCCGGTGCATAAAAAAGGAAACACCGCAGGGGAACCACATTGTGGCCAGGGGTTTAGTGGGGCTTTCGTTCATTTATAAGAAAGAAACTTATTATATCAGAGTGATTATTCCTTTAGTAAGATGCAATATATATATATATATATATATATATTGCTTGTTAGTAAAGAAATAATCACTCCGATTAAATAATAAGTTTTCTTCGATATATCAACAAACGAAAACCCGGCCTAAACCCCCGACCTCAGTGTTGTTTGCCTGCAGGATATGATTCTTCCTTTTTTGTACACCGTGTACCGTGCATCGTATACGGTGTATCGTGTACCACGCGTATACTTTGCGTTTGCGCTGTATATGGCCCTACACACAAAAAAAAGGAACATATATACTTAACACACAATTGTTAGATAACACACAGTTTTAAGATTAGCATTGGTTTCCCAGTGGAAATAGCAAGTGTGCTAAGATGTGTTAAAGTGTACCAAGATGTACCAAAGAGTGCCAATGTATGGCAAAAATATGCCAGTGTGTGTCCATAAGAGGTCAATTGTCAAATTCGGACATTTGGCACCAGTTTGGGATTCTTTGGCACATCGTAGCATGTTTTGGCACATTTTGGCACACTTTGACACATTTTGACACACTCTGGTACACTTTGGCACATTATAGTACACTGTCACACATCTTAGCACACTTTATAGCGCATCTTACCAAAAAATTCCAAAGTGTGCTAAAATAAACCGCAGTGTGTGAGAGTTTCTATTATAAAATTAATGTTATTTACGAAAAAATTATGAAATTAACAGGATTTCTGTGCTAAAGTATGCCATAAGATGTGCTAAAGTGTGCCAAGATGAGCCAAAACATGTCAAAGTGCACTAATATGTGCCAGAATGTGCCAAATTGATGTCAAATGTCCGAAATTGACATCTTGGGTATACTTTGCTACACTTTGGCACACTTTACTACACTTTGGCGCACTTTTGTAACACTTTGGCACACTTTGGCACACTTTGGCATATCTTGACACACTTGTTATTTCCACTGGGGTATTAGTATATCTATTTAGTTCTAAGCACTGCACACCAAATCTTGTTCTTCATATCTATAGATATACTAACCAATACTAATCTTGTCTGTTATATTTGTTCCTTTTTTCGTATATAGGGCCTATCTATTTCGCGTTTTTTAAGTCACGAATTGATTTTTATTTTTTATTAAATATGAAATTATCCATATTAAATTTTTAACTAATGAGCACTTTCCATTGGCAATGGAGCACTTTTTTGGCACTCGAATCATACTTAAGAAGTCCTTATTTCAAGAGATATAGATATTTAAATATTCAAAAGTTATCGGTTTTTTTTTTCAAAATATAAAACGGAGCACTTTATAAAAATGCTACCAATCGATGGAGCATTTTAGGGTCTACCGATGGGTATTTTTTTTTGCAAATTCTTAAATTTCAGTTTCTTGTAAGTGTCCAACCTCTAAAAACAAGCATATCAGCGTTTACTTGAATAGGCTTTTTCCGAAAAAAGCGAACATGTGCTATTTGTCGTATTGAGTTTGAAAAATTTAATAACATTTCCGTAATTTTATAGAGCGAAATTTCAATATTTTTACATACATCGAAAATGTAACATAATTTTATGTAATATCATAAAGATATGTTAAAGTGGTTCAGGTTGATAAGGCTTTATTATGTACGTAAAGAAAACCATACTTACTCATTCAAAATTAGAGCAAGTCTAGAAAATAAAAATGTATATTAATAATTTTAAAGTAATTAATCAACAATTAAATAATTGTCTAGTTATAGTAAAACGATTATTCAGCAGTACTGATAAGTTAAACGAAAGTAGATTTAATGAACTTAATCTTAAGATGATATCAAGTTCTCTTCATAAACAAATTTTTGGTGACAATTGTATTAATAACTCTTATGACAGAGACCAAATTTCATTGATTAAAGAAGAGTTGGCTAAGTTTGGGATTAAAACTGAATGTATATCGGAAATACCTAATGTAGATGTTAAAATTCCTGCATTACTAGGTAAAAACATTGAAGAACATTTTCAACAAATTGCTTACGAACAAGTGCAACCCTATGTAGGTATTATAAATAGCTTGTTAGCTGAAATACCTCCATTGCCTGATTATTTTGTTTTCAAAGAAGGATGGACGTGCTATTCAAATTCTGGATGTGAGGCAGTAGACTATCCAAATGAAAATGGATTAATATATGATGTTGAAGTTTGCTTAAAAAATGGACCAGTTCCAGTATTAGCTACTGCTGTTGGTAAGACTTCATGGTATAGTTGGGTTTCAAAATGTCTAATCGATGGTTCATCCAATTTTGTTAACAAAACCTTAACACCTGAAAGTCTTGTTCCATTAGAAAGCTTAAATAATGACAATGGAGGAAATTTAAATGAATTTCAGCAAATGCCAAAAATTGTTGTAGGGCATAATGTTTCATATGATCGTGTTCGCATAAAAGAACAATACTGGTTAAATGCAACTGCCACTCGATTTTTAGATACTATGGCATTACATACTTGTGTTAGTGGCACAAGTAGCTACCAACGTGCAATTTTAAGATCAAAAACATTAAATGTAGATTCTAATGAATTATGTAATATTTCATCTTTAAATAATTTAGCTGATGTCTTTAAATTGTACTGTGGAAATGAATTAGATAAAACAAAAAGAAATATTTTTGTAGATGGAGAATTACATGATATAAAAATGCAATTTAATGAATTAATTTTATATTGTGCTTTAGATGTAGTTGCAACTCATAAAGTTCTACAGAAATTGTTTCCTATGTTCATTGAAAGGTTTCCTCACCCTGCAACATTAGCAGGTATGTTGGAGCTTGGTTCAACATATTTGCCAGTAAATTACAATTGGAAAAGATACATTGAAGAAACAGAGACTACTTTTGACGATTTAAAATTAGAAAGTAAAGTTTGTTTATCAAAACGAGCAGATCAAGTATGTAGATTATTAATTTCTGATAAATATAAAAAAGATCCATGGATGTGGAATGAAGATTGGACAATAAAACATATAGATTTAAAGAAAGGATATGATAAAATTTCTATTAGAAAAAAGAAAGCAGAAGTTAACAATATAAAATCAAACTTAATTGCAAAATTTAAGTATCTAAATGAAACAAAATCTTTTTTACCAAAGAATGTACCACACATGCCTGGATATCCAAATTGGTATCGTAAAATTTGTGAAAAACAAAATAGTTGTTTAAATTTCTTTCCAAAAAGTCAGAAAATTAGCACTTCTATGTTAATTACACCAAAACTTTTAAATCTATCGTGGAACAATTATCCTCTTCACCATATTAAAGAACATGGTTGGGGATATCTTGTTCCTCACAAATTTGAAGAATGTAAGGCACAACTTGTGAATAATGAAATTTGGTCTGAGCCAGAATTAAATAAATATATACATTCTGATCAATATACTGTTGAAAATAACGATAATTCAATTCAACATTCTTTAAATAATATAAAAAATAGTGTAAATATGAATCATTTATCAGAATTTAAATTGAAAATAAGTAATATATTAAATATCAATGCAAATGACTGCTATTTTTATAAATTGCCTCATAAGGATGGGATGTTGAATGTTGGTAATCCTTTGGCAAAAGATTTTTTAAATAAATTTTCAGAAAATGTTCTTACTGGAATTGACTATAGTGCTTCACGAATTCTAGAAATTTCTAAGATGACTTCTTATTGGAAAAATAATCGCGATAGAATTCTTTCACAAGTTGTTATTTGGTTAGATGACAAACAAACTAATATAAAGAAAAAGAAAAAAAAAATTAATAATTTTGGGGCAATTATTCCAAAAGTTTTAGTATCAGGAACATTAACTCGAAGAGCAGTTGAAGCAACTTGGATGACAGCTGCCAATGCTCGTTCTGATAGAGTTGGCTCTGAGTTACGGGCTATGATTAATGCTCCAGCAAATTATAGTATAGTTGGGGCAGACGTTGATAGTCAAGAGCTTTGGATTGCTTCGATCATTGGAGATGCTTTTTCAAAAACCATAAGAATTCAAGGTGCAACTCCTTTCAGTTGGATGACACTGATTGGCACTAAATCTGAAGGTACTGATATGCACAGTGTCACTGCAAAAGCTATAGGTATTTCCAGAGATGAAGCAAAAATTATAAATTATGCTCGCATTTATGGAGCTGGGCAAAAATTTGCTGAAAGGTTGTTAAAACAATTCAACCCTTCCATGACTCAGAAAGAAGCGGCTTTAAAATCTAAAAAAATGTTGTTGCTAACTAAAGGTGAAAGACGTTATATCTTAAAAAAACATCTATCGTATCTATTGGACACTTTTGAGAACAAAATGTATACGTCGAATGAATCTTATAAAATTGCAAAACTTCATGGTAAGACAAGAGAAGAAATGTTTGAAAAAGGAAAATGGTTTGGTGGATCCGAGTCAGCAATGTTTAATAGTTTAGAAGAAATTGCAGAAGAAAAAGAGCCTAAAACTCCATTTTTAAACTCAAGATTAAGCCGAGCTTTAGAATCAGAAAACAATGGAAAATATCTTCCAACAAAAATAAATTGGGTTGTACAAAGCTCAGCAGTAGATTTTCTTCATCTGATTTTAGTTAGTATGCGTTGGTTGATGAAAGATAAAGCAAGACTTTGCTTAACTTTTCATGATGAAGTTCGGTACTTAGTACCTTCAAAATATAAATACAACGCTGCCTCAGCAATGCATATCACAAACTTACTAGTTCGTTCTTTCTTTGTATCAAGATTAAATATGAAAGACCTTCCTATGTCAGTTGCTTTTTTCACTGCAGTAGAAGTTGATTCGGTACTAAGAAAAGAAGCTACACATGATTGTAGAACACCTTCAAATCCTCATGGACTCAGTGAAGGTTATGGAATTCATCATGGTGAGAGTTTAAATGTTTGGTCTGCAATTCAAAAAAGCAATGGTTCTGTTGGAATGTTACCATTAAGTAGCAAAAATATCTCTTAAGCATTATATTTTACACTTGATAGGCTGTGACTAGCCTGTATTATATGTTGCAATTAAGCTGTGTTGCAGGACAGAAATCTTAACTTATTTTATATTTATCAATATATATACATTTTACTATATAAAATTTAAATAAATTCATTTAAATAAGAAGTATTTATTTATTTATTTCAGCATTAGCAGGAGAAAAATTTATATTGGTTTATATGGAGATTAGCTAGAAATAGTTTTAATTAACAAAATAGCAGAAAAATATTAAATGTATTATTCATAAATTTAAACCCTGACATTATAAGTGTTATTTAAAAAAGAAAAAATATCAAAGTAAAGATATCTGTACATAAATTTTTATGATTGAACTGCTTATTTTGAGGTTACTCGAGGGTTTATGTTTTTAAAATTTCAAAGTTTTCAATCCCACTTTGAATTCTTTTTGTTTCTTTTATAATTAGCAACACCCAAGTTGCAGCCTTATTGTTTTAAATGATTTATTTGAATCCAACGTGTACAAAAGTGTCAAAAGTTCTCCTGGATTTGCTTTTTTCGCCACATTGTGCGCTTCCATCGGATCTCCTATCCCCTCTCAACGCTTGTCCACAGCGAATACGGATCTGCTATTCCGCTCCGAATTTTAATTCAGAGAACAGACTGCCAATTGTTTCATCGATCGGATTAGGTACACAATTTTTAAAGGTATTAGGTAAATAAACAATTGGCTGATATACAGTTAAATTCACTTTATTGATTATAAATTCTGTTCGCGATTACACTCATGCAAACAAGTCTCGGTTCTTCTAAACCACACTGTCCGCTCGACTAATCCGTGATTTTCGCTCTCCGCTCACGAAGATGTATATTACGCTGGTATAGCCACTTCATTTCCCCAAAACCTAACTCATTGCAGATTTTGTTGCTAATTTGTTGCTTTAACCCATTAACGACCAAGACCCCGAATTTTCAACAACTTTTACAAGACTTTTTTTGAACTAAAAAAAAGGTTTGAAAAAATTTGAAAAAGATCATATTCGACCTATTTTGAGCTGTTCTTTCGAATGGTGATACCGATTTTTTTGTTAAAATACTTCTGCAAAAAAATATGGCGTGTTTTTCACGAAAAAAAGTTAAAAAATTTGGAAATTTTCAACTTTATGAATTTTTTTTATAAGGAAAATGCAATGACAATAATTCAAAATACTGCAAAACAGTGTAATCGATGTTCAAATATTACGGGAAAATTTTTTTCATAATTCTAAAATATTTTTAACCTCTTCAAAATGGCCATATTTCGTAAAATCCATTCGAAAGAACAGCTCAAAATACGTGAGATATGATCTTTTTCAATTTTTTTCAAACCTTTTTTTAGTTGAAAAAAAGCCTTGAAAAAGATGTTGAAAATTCGGGGTCTTGATCGTTAATGGGTTAAGATGGTCTAATAATAAATATCAATTAAACAACCCTTAATAAAATACCGCTACCCCTACCATGACTGAAAATTAAAAATCGGAAATTATGCAAACAGTGCATGATTCTGAGTCGGATATTTTGTTGCTAATTTGTTGCTCGCATTTATTGAAAAAATATTAATACAAAATAGTTAAACAAACCAAATTTTATAGTATCTTATGATTTCTAAAGTATACGTGTCTCTATAGAGTGAAGTGTGTAAGAGATTTTCACGGAGCTGCTGCAATCCGCGAAAATATTACTTGCGCTCGCAGCACTACGAAATTCGAAAAAAGGATTGGCGAAACAACATAACACGCATAAATAAATAAATAAATAACGATGCTGAAATTAATCAATAATGAATTTAATATAATTTCTAGTTTTAGACTCGATGGAATATATTTGATAAGCTAAATCTTTTATATGCTAATATTATTTCTATTTTTCTAACTAAAGTACATTTATATATGCAACTGAATTTATTTCTATAGTACGCTGATAATAAGCTTCCATCGTACTTATCATAGTTGTGTTACATATTCATTTTAGTCGAATATCGAAATAAGTTATTTTTTGACAAATTGCTTGTGCATGGTTACCGGCATGTATCGTTTAATATTTTTTTCGTTCAATTTTAAATATTTCAACATTTTTCGAGCTTAGCTCAATCCACTGTAGTCCACAGAATTGAGCTCCATTTGCTAAATGTTATGATACTGAAACTGCATCTATAGCACAACCCCTTAATTACGTATATGTTCTATTCAGAATCAATATTCTAAATTTTTCTGTTTACCAATAATTAGCATTGAATAATTTTTTTACTTCCCATCGCTGGCGTAAATTATTTTGGATATAAACTAATAAATATTGATGAACTGATAAAATGAACTAAAAATAGACACCTATAGATTAATAAAAAATTAATTATTATCAATAATCACCGACAATTAATGTTAAAAAGTGATACTTATTGATTTGGACTAATTTAGTAGTGTTGTTTTTTTTTTTTTTAAATGGTGGTTAAAAAGGGAAAAATTGCTTCGCGACCATAGGCATGCTCCACATCCCGCTCCCGAGGACAGAGACATCGAGCTCGGGGCCATCACAAGCCCGTGAGCCGGCCAGAAGGCTGCCGTCAGTCAGGGCCGGAATGGGTGGGACCCATTGCGTCCGGCCAGCTAAACCCCCAGTTCCTTGATCCACGGTTGATAAATCAGCCGAGGAGCAAGCAACTGTAACATCCACCTTCTTCACCAAGCCGGCCCGGGACTGTTGTGCACATTACTTCGGGCCGGCCGGCGTGTCTATGTTCTACGTCAATCGTGTCTGTCGTGTCTGTCTTGTCATTACGCACTCCGTGTGTTCATCCATCCGGGCTCCTCGCTCTTCCTCCGAGGCAGGTTTACCTCCGCCTCGGTTTTTTCCTCGCTTCCTGTAGCGCTCGCCTGAACACCTTGCAGTCTCCAGCGCCGGTAGCGTGTGTGCAGTCTGGGCCCGCTTCCCCTGCTTCTTTGCACAAGAAGCAGTGCGGGTCCTTCCTGCAGGCCTCCCTGTGGTGGCCGGGCTCACCGCACTTGTAGCAGTGGGCAGACCGGTCCGCTCCTTTACACTCCCTGCTGAGG